>SNQJ01S0064578.1:15588-54939 GCA_010110895.2 Picea sitchensis
ATAATACAAATTATAATAAACATACATAATAAAACACATATAATAAAACAAATATAAAAAAACAAAATATAAAATATAAAACAAAACAAAAAACAAACATATAAAACAATAAAACAAAAATTAAAATGAAATAAAAATTAAAAACATAAAAACTACCCTAAGTCTACCCTCCCGTGCATCCATTACATCAAATCCCACATAAAAATAAATCATGTTAAATCAAACGACTATTAAAAATTCCTGACCCCCCCTCACCATCCGAAGTTTAACGAGAGGGGGTCTCAGAATGGTTGTTTTCCATTACCACCCTTAGGACAGGTGTCAGCCCCACAAGCCAGTGGACCGTCCCCCCTAAAACCACTTACCACCTCAGGGGGGTTTGGAATACCACCCTCCCGAAAAAAAACCACTTTTCCCATTTTTTCAAAAAATCGCCCATTTTTGCATGTTCAGTGCATCTTCTTTCAAAACAAATTTCGGGAAGAATAAATAGAATTTTGAAAAACCAAGAGAGGTTTTTATCCGTAACAGGATGAAGAACAAAATCCTCTCTCATGTTTTTCACAGGTGCTACAAGCAGAGAGAATGTAAGTGATCTTCGAGGCCCTATTTTCCATATTTTCATTTTTCCGTTACAATCCTGACTTTGCGGGAGCTGTTAAGGCCAGATGGAGGCGAATTTAACGAAAATGAAGGAGGTTTTTGTCCAAAACATGCCCATATACAATAAACTATTTCATTTTTTCCCCAGGTGTCAGCGTTGAAGATAAACAAATGTCTGTTCGGACCCCTTTTTTGCAGAAATTAGGCCCATCTTTCATGGCGGATAGTTCCAACTTTTGGGGGATTTATGGATATTTTTGGCCAAGGCAGTTAAATATGAATCACACAACTTGTTGGGGGATCTCCCCTATTTATTCAGAGGATTTTAATGTAAAAGGTTGTTGATTCTTGCACCCAGAAGGCTATTCTCTGTAACATTTTTCTGGTTCACCAGGAATGCAAAGGGACTTTTTCACAGGGTTCTTGTATGTCGATGTTTGGTGAAGTTTTCTTTATTCGTTGAATGTGATTCCAATCAATATTAATTATGTTTCTCTCTTTCTAATTTTCAAAATGAGATTTAACGCATAATTTATCCCTGATACTTTGTGCAGTGCTTTTGAGAATCTTAATGTTTTCCTCTGATACTACAATGAAGAAATTCTTGAATGCTTTTTTGTTGTAGTTGATTATCTCGTCTGTTCCTTCTCTACATCATTTTATTTCTAAAATATCCAACGTATACATTACCTTGCCCTGTGAAAATACCTTATAAACCTATGTTTAATTTCAAACTTGTCACAGACCCCATAGCCCAATGGTCTTCTTTCGTTGTCTCAACCAGAAAACTCCAAGAACGTATCCTATTCTGCATAGCTAACCTAATATCCTCTTCCAACAAAGTTATATCAGAGAGAGATCCCTCTCTGAGTCTTGGAGGGCTAGATCCATGACTCAAAGCAGTTTTGATGTTGCCTCTGTGACTGCCTCCACAGCCTTGGGCAAATTACAGAGTGCTAACATGTACTTTAGTTATCCAAGGACGTTGCAACTTCGGGAGTTTTTTCAGAGGAGGAGGCAATAATGAGAGAACAACAACTTGATATGATATGCTTTTAGTATGGTTTACTCTATGAAATTTTACTAGACGCACCATGGTCCATCCTTGATAAGGAAAACAAAAGTCTGGAACACATGTCGATGGTATAGTTGGTTCAACACACGAAGAGTCCACTAATCAACTGTCAAATCAATTGCAACAATTGTCGATACAACAGACAGTGGCCAACCAGAATTTCGGTTCGGCTGCTCCCCCTACCCAATCGTCAGACATACACAGTGTGCAGATGATGAACCTGAAGGCCAACCAACAGCCTGAAGGGAAGAAAAAACAACAAAACAAAAAGGGTAAGGGGGATAAGAAACCCAACAACAATGGTGGCAGGGGAAATACAGAGAAAAGAAAGTCGAGGTATCTGTGTAAACATTGCATGAAGGACCATCCGACTCACATGTGCCCTCAACTTGCGGAGGCCCAGAAGTTATTGGCGCAACAACAACATGGTTTTTTAGCAAACCCATTTCAACATGGGAAAAATATGACTCAAGCCTCTTCGAGCGCCGATGGGGGCAGTCAAGGACCCCCCTCGTCTTCTAGTAATCATTCAACCATGAACATTTATATGATGAAAGGTGATTCATATATAGTGACCAGAGCACACAATTATGGAATGCCAGAATCTTTAGAGAAGGGTAAAGAATCCACAAACCCAACAGTTTCTCTCCATATCGAGAATACATTGGGAGAAATAATGACACACATCCCAAAATGAGCGTTCAAGAAAGCTTCCCATAATCCAAATGCGAGGGCTGCCTAGAACTACTCTGTGGTGGAAAATTTGTCACAAACCCCTTACACGATGTCTTCTTTGGAAGTCCTCCAGAGATACCCTTCACAGAGAAAGGCCTTGTTGTCCTCTTTGGGATCTACTGAGACCTGTAATCCGAGAACGATCATGCTTGATACGACCGACTTGAAACCTCGTCTCCCTTACCATGTTGTGTTTCAGATAGTAGTGGCTCACCCCACGAAATATTTTACCCATAATATCTTTTGCACGGTGGTTGATGAGGGTGCCTCGACTTTCGTGATGTTGCTGGAATGTTGGAAGGCCATTGGCCAAGCTGTTCTATCTCCATCACCTGCTCTTCTTACTACTTTCGATTGTCATTCTTTCAGACCACACAAAATCATTCCTTCTTTCCCCGTGTAATTGGGAGGAAAGACCATGTGCATTGAAGTTGAAGTGGTCGATGCACCTCTTGCCTACAACCTTATGTTAGGAATGAGTTGGACCTATGTAGTGCATGCAGTGGTTGCCACAATTTTTCAGGTCTTGTTGTTTCCACACGAGGGCCGAATCGTGACCATTAATCATTTGTCTTTCTCCCAGCCTGAACCTTCATCGAGGGCATCCATGGTCCCGATGATTGATAACCCCTAGCCCGACATCATCGATGTAATGGTTGGTTTTTGCCCACCTTTGATGGGTACTTTCGATTACCCGACTCCTTCTGGCGATGTCGAGTTTATATCGACTGTCCCTGACCAACCTAGGGCTGAAATTTTTCAAGTGTCGTCATTCCGTATGACTTACTTTCACGATCTGTGGACTCTTCCTTCCTCTTCAGCCATGATGGAAGGGACAGGGAATCTTGGCATGGCCATGCCCTTGTCTGCGATAGAAGTTGCATACAGTATTTTCTATCAAGCTTCAACCGACCCCTATCCGACTCCCGCATAGGAGTTAGATACAGTTATCGATCCTATTTGGGCTCAAGTTTCCCTCACCAATATCGATTCTTTAGACTTGGTCTTGCCCTCCGATGAGGCGATTCTTGAGGCATTGACTGGTCCAGACAGACCTTGGGATTATCTCCATCACAGATCGTATTTTCTCCTAGATTTAAGAAGAATAGAAGCAGGAGAATTCATGTTGACTATGACTGGAGACAGGTCTTGTCTTGTTAATCCTCTGGCTACGCATGTAGTTTATGCGAAGGGTAATATGGAAAGTATCACCAAAACGATACCTATTGATATCTCCAGAACCCCTGGTGTCATGGAGAATGTTTTCGTCAGAGCGGACTGCTCCCCCGAAGAGGGTCGAATCTATACAGATTTATTTAAGGAATTCTGCAACGTTTTTTCCCGGTCTTACAAGGAAATGCTAGGCATTGATCCAAGAATCGTCAAACATGAGATAACAAATTTTCCCGATGCCAATCCGGTCCAATAGAAGATTTGTCCGGTGAATCCTCAGAAAGTGACAACTATTAAGGCTGAAGTAGATAAACTGTTGAAAGTCAGTTTTATTTACCCTGTACAACTGACGGAATGGGTGTCAAATCCCATTTTGGTTAATAAAAAGAAGGGTATGCTTTGCATCTACATGGACTTCTGTGACTTGAATAAGGCTTGTCCAAAGGATAATTTCCCCACCCCATTCATTGACCATATTTTCGATGAATGTGTAGGCTGTGAAGTCTTTTCCTTCATGGTTGGTTTTTCGAGATATAACCAGATTCATATCAAACCCGAAGACTATCATAAACCAACTTTTATCTGTCCATGGGGAACATTTTCTTATCGTAAGATTCCTTTTGGCCTAAAGAATGTTGGAGCCACTTTTCAACAGGCCGTGTATTTTTCCTTCCATGACATTAGACATATAGTTGAGGCTTACCTCGATGATCTAGCATCACAATATTGTAAGAGAGTTGATCATCCTGCACACCTTCGACTAATCTTTGAACGATGTCACTACTATCAGATTCGCTTGAATCCTAACAAATACAGTTTTTGCATGACGTTGGGTCGTCTTTTAGGTTTCATAGTTTCGACAACAGGGATCATGGTTGATCCTCTCAAGGTTGAGGTAATAGGTCATTTTCCTCCCCCATTCACAATCCCTCAGCTTCAAATCTTACAGGGGGAAGCAAACTTTCTCCGGTGTTTTATCGCAAGCTATGCCGAGATCAATAAAGGGTTCATGCATTTAATGAAGAAGGGAGTCCCTTTCTTTTGGGATGAAGCCTCTCAATGCTCTTTCGAAGCGTTGAAACACACCCTTAAGTTTGCCCCTCTGCTTCAGCCTCCCAATTATAATAAATATTTCTTATTGTACTTGGCCGCTACAGAGTCGACCATCGGTATAGTCTTGGTTCAAAAAGATGATCTTCTTGAAGAGCACGTGATTTATTACCTGAGCTGAGGCCTGGTTGGGCTAGAACTCAACTACTCCCATGTTGATAAGACTACGTTGGCATCAGTGCATGCTGTCCAGTGGTTCCGTTATTATATTTTTCTTCGTAAGACCATTTTCATTGCCATTGTGAATCCATTTCAATATGTGTTGATGCGACGTGTCATCGGTGGAAATATCATTATATGGATTGTTATCCTCCAAGAATTTGAGTTGGATTTTGTTTCCGCTAAATCCAAAAAGTCATTGGTCTTTGCGGAACTTATCTCAGAACTTCCGGTCGAATCAGGTGATGTCACGCCCGAAGAATCACCTATTAAAGGAGATATTTTTCTGATTGCATCTTCGGACCCCTGGTATGGAGATATACTAGTCTATCTCCAAACTTTGAAGTGCCCCACCTCTGCTTCCCGTGATGAGCGTCGATGAATACACGATCAGAAATGAAACTATCTCATCCTCGATGACACTTTGTATCGTCGAGGTGTAGATTACATTCTTTGTCGGTGCCTTATTCATGAAGAACCAAAGCTCATTCTTAACGACTACCACACTGGAGCATGTGGTGGTCATTTTTCTAGGTTGGAAACAACCCAAAATATTCTATGAGCCAATTAATTTTGGCCTACGTTAATCAAAGATTGCATCGAATCAGTCAAGAAGTGCCACCCATGTTAGATCTTCTCTTGGAAGATGAGGGCACATCCCACTCCCATGTTTCTCGTCATTGTTTTTGGTCCCTTCACCAAGTGGGGAATTGATTTCACTACATGCCACTTGGCCTCAACTAGGGGGCATTGTTATATCATCATAGCAGTAGACTACTTCACAAAGTAGGTCGAGGCTATGCCAACATTTAACAATGATGGAAAAACAAGAACTCTCTTCAAATTTAACTAGATAATAGCTAGGTTCGACATCCCGAAGGATATTTTCACTAACTATGGATGTCACTTCCAGAACAAAATGATGTCCGATTTAACATCAAATCTTGGGTTGAGGCAGGAGCATTCATCACCCTAATACCCACAAGCAAATGGTCATGTGGATGCTATGAATAAGTCCCTTAATTGGAATTTGATGTTGTACTCATCTTTATGGGTCTACCGAACATCTGTAAAGACTCCCACCGATTTCTCACCTTTTCAACTTTTTTATGGGCTGGAAGAAGTCTTGCCTATAGAGTGCCATATCCCATCTCTAAAGTTGGTAGTAGATTTATTTCCAGACCCTTCACTGCTTGAAGAATGCTTATTATATCTCGAGCAGCTCGATGAGAAACGTCATGATGCAGCCTTGGCCAATGAGGCTCACAAGAAACGAGTCAAGTGTCAATATGATCGGTCTGTTCGTCCTGGGATTTTCTCTGAAGGCGACCTTGTCCTGGTCTATGACTAAGATAAGGATCCCGTTGGGGTAGTAAATTTCAAACCCGTGTGGTTCAGACCTTTCATTGTGAAAGAGGTCTTAAATAAGGGTGCTTATCGTCTGGTTGAGTTTGAGGGAAATGCTTTGGCGGAGCCTAGAAATGGGCTCTACCTCAAGAAGTATTACTCATAGGTTGGTTGCCTTGGGTGACTTCTTGTACATATGTATAGTTCTTATACAATTAGTTTTTGTCTTTTTGTTTTATGGACATGTCATTATTTATGTCATATTTTTCACTGTGGCAGATGTCAAGTGAATCAGAGGTGTTTTTTGGGTTTGCAGATGATGCTAGCCGACACACTCAGAGGCTTGCTTCCGTAACTTGGGCGATTTTCATGCCTCAAGGCCAGATTCTATCTTCTGGAGGTATATATCTGGGTGATGCTACAAACAATGTCACCGAGTACAACATAGTGATAGAGTTACTTCGTGATGCTTTGTTGTATGGTATCTCTCACCTCCGGGTCTACTTAGATGCTCAGCTAGTTGTGTCCCAGTTAAATGGGGTTTACCGCATTTATGATCCTATTTTACATTGACGATTCCTTAGGGTACGTCTCTTAGTACATTTCTTTGATTAAATTATGTATATTCATGTTCCTAGGAGATTAAATCAAATAACAAATACTCTAGCTAATCAAGTATTAGATTGGCATGTTGCACACACATCAAAAGAAGCACACACATACACATGTACATACATTTGTAAAAAATGTGATCCATAAGACATAAAAGGATGTAAATATATATATATATATATATATATATATATATAAAGGTGTCAAAGTACATCGGTGGGTGCAAATGCCTCAAAAAATATATATCTGGTATACATCACGAGGCTTATGCCCTAAAAAATATACAAAAAGAGTGCCCTCGAGACATAAGAAGTCCATCCTATCTAAGCTCAGGGCCTATTAGCCCTGCTGTAGTGAACAACGACCTTCACCAAACATCGGAAGAGTTGGACCCACGTCTGTGTCACCCCAACCACATGAGGCTGCATCGATGACAAGAGATTTTCGATCTCGGCCATGGGAACTGCATGAGTGAGTGCGGTGAGGTTCCGCTCCACTCGTCTCAAAACTCTCTTAGCCTCTCCTGCTGGAGGTCCCCCTACTGCTACTGCTGGTCCGACGGCTGCTGCTGGTACTGGCTCTGATCGAGGACGCCACCTATTCCTCGAGAAGTGTGCTGGACACACTAGTTCCACATATGTACATAACAGTTACATAGGTTTTAGATACTCTGGTACATATAAAAATTATATATATAAAAAGAAACAAAAAATTAAATAACTTCAAAAAACACATGTACCTATCTCTCCTCACTCCTCTCCAAGAGGTACGGGCATGTCTAGATCCCTAGAAAAGTTGATTCTGGCATAGGGTTAGTCCTCTATTGCCGAAATCTGTCATACCCACCAGTCAAAAAATGCGTCGTTGAAGGCCTCTATGGTCCTTCCTCCCCCTTGTCGTGGTAGCAATGATGCCCACCACACACTGTTGGGAAGGAGGTTGTTGGCATAAGGGTAGACCCAGGGTTCAATGCTCAAGAGTGCACCAACAAAACCCTAACTACCGGCCCTTTCGGCAACACCTACGAAGCAGATGAAGTCTCACCCAAGGTAGAGGTAGGGGTGGTTGCATGACTGAGATGTTTGCAACCTTATTTGGGACACATATCTATGAAGAAACACTTAGCGCAACACTTAACATTAATAGATCACCTCGAATCAACCCTTATCTTGCTTCGCAGATAAGACAAAGCGACACAATATATACTTAGATCTAGGATAGCTCCAACACTTAGAAACATACAAAAAATTAGATTCAATAGATCAAGCATTAAGCATCTTACATATCAGATCTAACATGAATTCATATCACACAAGCACAAAGCATCAATAGATCTACCTAAACACATCAAAGTACTTAGCAACGGAGAGAGAAACAACACATCAGATTGAGGCATAGAGCACAACACACAGAGTTACCGTGGTTCACCCCCACCCTGGGGCTACATCCACAAAGTCTTCTTCGTTATTATCTTGGTCAAGAAGTTACAACATAGATCTTCAACAATCATCACTTCGCACAGGACAGGAGATCTGTGCATCTCGCTAGATCCTTCTTCCTTGCACCAAAAGCACAGAGCCTTCTACAATATCTTGCACTTATCCCCTTATAATATGCACAGGGAATTTACAACACTTGCACTTAGCTTTGCAATTTAACCACACAGATCAACCAAAAAACTCCCTTCTTACATCAACTAGCTACATATTTATAAATTACAAAAGTGGGCCTAAACATGGGTAAACCCATGGGCTGACATCCCTTTCCCATTACATTAACCCAAAAACCTAAAAAGGACCCAAACTAGGTCGAGATCCTGTGATATCTACTTCGCTTGGTGCTTCGTCTTGCGCACTTCCTTTGATAGGGCGCCGAAGTCCCAAAAAGGGTCAACTATGACCAAGTGTTCCTCAAAACTTGGTCAAGGGCCAACAGGCCCCTAACACTCACCTGTGACTCGTCCCAAGTCACTCAGGTCTGACCAATTCTGCTTCAAACACCTCAAGTTTGGCTCGGGCTTCTTCAACTTGTTTCTTTGCAACTGCCTCTTGCTCAACGAACTCCTGAATGAGTGCATTATTGACAGGTCCCTCTAGGCGCTATTATGTTGTAGTCACGACCTGTTCCATCTCTGTTCCTTGGTTCTCAATCTCTAAAAATAGCTAACATGCTTTATCCTGCAATGGTTGAAGTTGCTGAGTCACCTCCATTACCTTGCTCTGAATCATGTGAATCTGTTGTTGTGTGATGCACTGCTCATGGGATCGCTTCATTTTCTCTACAGTTGACAGGGCCTTCAGCTGCACCTGTAGCTTGTCGGCTTGGCACTTCGTTTCCTGGAGCTGTGAATCCAATTTATGCAGTTTTGGGTTCTCGGTCAGGTTCTCATGTATCTGCGCACTTCTGCTACTTAATTGCTTGCATTCTTTAGTGAGTTCTTTAATCCTTTCTATTGTACTCCAGGCAGTTATTTCTCTCTGGTCGTGCTCTTCTTGCAGGGTAATTAGGATGGCCTGGAGCTCTAATTCCACAACTTTTTGTTGAAGTTGCTGAATAACTTCAACAAACTTCATCACTTGACGTTCTAGGGGTTCTTCTGCCTTCTTCTCTAAGCCAGTCACAGAGAAAAATTCTTTGTTGACTGCTTCTTCAATCCCAATCTGCTTCGCGAGAAGTTTCTCCTTATCTTTTTGGATTTTTTCTCTATCTTCGTCACATTTTGCTTGGATGGCATCCTTTTCTTGTTGCGCAACTCGACGCTGCTCAATGATTTCCTCCTGTGCTTGCTTTAGGGCCTGGATGGCCTGCGTTGTTTCTTCTTCTGCTTTCCAAAGATGTGCTTCGACTATGGCAGCAATCTTGCAGAGCTGAACTAGTTCATCTCCTTCTTCTATTGTTCCTTCTGGTAAGAGCGCAGTGGAGGCTGCGTGGCTAGACTGAAGTGCTTGCTTTACTCCTTGGAGCTTGGTTTCAAGTCTGCTATACTTGTCCTCTTACTTGGCCTCCTTCTTTTCTAGTATCTCTTTGATAGCTTCGTTCATCGTTGTAAGGCGAAAAATGAAGTCATCTGGGGTGAGAGTGGTCATTAGTTTAGTCACGGGTGCTTTTGACTTCTTCCAGGAGGCAGGTTATGAAGGTGAACCCTTTATTTTCTTTACTTCATCTTCTAGTTTTTGTTCAACCTCTTCGAAGTCTTTGTCATTACCTCCTTGATTTGGTGTAATGGAAGTTGTCCTTATAGAGTGGCTATCTACATCATGAACCTCTTCAGGCTTCTTCATCTCCTTTGTCTTCTTTTCCTTCTTTGTCTTATTGGGCCCCGGTGTATTTTCCGTAGCTTCTGGGATATCGATGTCTGAAATGTCTGCTGGATCTGCTCCAACGAGGAGGTCCACCGACCATTCCTTGGTGATCTCTTCTAGATCTTCTTATGTCATCTTATAATAGGACTGAAACTATTCCTGGTGTTCATCAGCGTGTAGAGTGAGGTATATAAAGTGGCGGTTCGCGTTGAACTTTATCAAAGGACAACACCTTTGTAAAGTGTTTGGGTTGATGCGAGGTTCTCCCCCTATGGTTGTTTTCAGCTGGTTATAATACGTATGGAAAATGACATTTGATTGAAATTTCTTGTTCATGTCGTTCGAGTACCATAAGGTACCGAACTTCGCGGCTAAGGGCTCAAAAGGGTTGAGGTCTGGGAAGGTTGCACCTTCCGGAAGCTCCCATGCAACAAAGGCAATCAGTATTAGAAGCCAACTAAAATGAAATTCATGCCCCTAATCTTGGGCTTCTCTGTAGTCGATCTCTAGCTGGTTAACTAGGTACTTTGCTCAGTTCATCTATAATCCCTCTGTGCATTTTCCTACGAGGTAAACTACAAAGCCTGATACTTGTGTAGGTCTATTCTTAAATACCATCTTTCCTGCGATTAGTTGACATGCAAGGTGCACTACAAAAATTTCGATCGAGGCTACCTTGTAGCCTCACACTCCTTTCTCAACATCGCCATAAGCCTCTTTAATATTTTGTGCAAGAGCATAGTCCGCGGTCTTTCTAGGGTAGTAATCTTGAGGATCAGGGCCCTGCATGCTAAGCCCAGTGATCCTATTGATCAATGCTGGATCAACAATTATGTGATGGTTTAACCATAGGTATCCTCCATGGTAGCTTGCCAGTAGCAATTTTACACAAGCATTCACCTCCCGTTGTCTGCCAAAGTGTGGGATCTTCATTACATTAAGTAGCGTGGACTGCGCGATGTTTTAGGTCCATTGTTGTGGGGAAATCTTAGAATTATTTCCCTTGGTTCTTTCCAAGTACTTGTGCGGAGCTAACATGTCGTAGACTTTACGGTCCCCCAGGTTGAAGTCACAAAATTTCAATGCTGCGACCATGTCTTGATCTGCACGGTAGGTGCGTACTCCTTTCGGTAGATATGTAGTGATGAGGTTGTATTCAAAGTCTCGAGGGACACTGTCCCTATTAATCGTACCACTCAGAGGGGGTATATACGCTGGTAGGATGGACGACATTAACTTGCTGTTAGCTATGTCATCTTTATACTTAGTTCTACTTTCTGTTCCAGCTCGAGATGTTCCTGCTCGAGCAGTCAACGAGGAGGCCTGCACTCCTCTCATCAATGATGCTTGCACTCCTGCATAATCCTTGTTTCAGACATAACTCTGTCTGCCATTAAATCAATCAAAACCTCTTTGACTGTTTCTCGGAAAGGTACGCAGGGTCACGATGATCTCAGATACTGCACTTAGGATGAACAATCTTCTTGTGATAATCACTGTATACAATCACTAAATCTACGGGCTTCGAATTCTCAGTTTGGAAAAAGTGTTCTTTGGGTGTGGCGTGATGGGTTAAATAAGGAATTTGGCAACGACCTGCTTGCAACGGGTATGGGGCCTCCATTAACTCCATTCTATCCATTCTGGTGCTGGCCAACGGTCGAGTAGTAAACCATAAATTCTTTTCGATTCGTTCGGAGCAGCAGTCGAACTAACATATTGGCCTCCAACGGCTATATTACTTTGCCATGGCGAAGTGACCCATGTCGCTATACGGAAATCTCGGCGAAGATCAAATTTGGCACAATTTCCCTCTGCGATGTTCCATCTTGAATCCCCTGTAGTTTTTCAATCTTTTCCCTCATCTTACTTAACTTTCTAGCCTTCTTCCTAGTGAGCTTCATCTCCATCATTCTTTTCCCATTCTGATTCCTATCTTCCTTGGATTTAATCACTTCACACTGCTAAGATGCTTTCAGGGTTAATAATTCTTCTTTGTTTGGGACAGGTGCTTTGGTTTCCCATAAGCTTTCTGATGTTCTTTCAGCTTCGACATTGGGGTCTCTAGTGTCAAGGATCTTGTTCTGTTCCTCAATCAACTGTGCAATATTATTGGTCATAAAATCTTTTAACTCTTGTCTCTACGATTCTAAAACTTTTTCTTCTTCCTTCTTTCTGGCTTGATCTCTTTCAATCCAAGGATTTCCAAGTAACATAGTAAATGGGGCGCTGTCCTCAATAAACTTGATAATCTCAAAATCTTCTTCAGTCAAAGTTCCATTGACATTCATAGATATCTGGGTGAGCCTTCCACATAGGTTTACCAATTTTCCTCTGAATAACCATCTTCCACTTAGTGAATGGATCAAAACAGGTCTTCCTATAGCTTTCCAAGTTCTTTCTATCATAACGTTCACCTGTGTTTCCTCATCCAAAACACAGTTAATGTCGAAGTCTCCTATCCTTACTTCGAGGTAATCTTTTTCCTTAAAGATATCTGATAACTTAACATGGTGGTGGTCATTCAAAGTGTCTTTCATCTGCAATAACATATTTTCTGATTCTTTCTGGGGTTCTGCTATTTCTAGATCTGCCTTAGGGTTTTCTTCTTTCAGATTCATTCTTTCAAGCTTAGAAATCATTCTAGGGAAATCTAATACTTCATGGTCCAAAGCCTTGCAACAAAGACAACTAGATATTCCACCAGAACATTGTATAGCTAGATGTCCCGATCTTATGCAACTGTAACATAGGGTTAATCCTCTCTTTATTTTAAATGATCCCCAGCCTCTTCTGTACTGCGCACTATGATCATGGTAGCTGGTCTACAAAAAATTCGTTTTAGGATCCTGCATCCATCTGTTAGTCCAAATATTATTTCTATGCATAGGTATAACATATCTATCATTACTCTTATCAGATCTATTCATATCAAACTTTCTTTCATCTAATAATGCCCTAGTTTTCCATCTAGGACAAAATCTATCAATCATACCTAAATTCATGCTTTTAGAAACAAAAATTTCACTTATCTTACTTCTATAGAGCACAAATATTTTATATTTAGGACTTTTAACTATTCTTATCTTTATCAGAGCACAAAGCTTACATATCTTATCTCTTTCTTGTAGAAATTTCCACTTTTACCTTTCTTAGAGCACCAAAAACATTCAGATCTTGGTTCTTTTCTTCAGTATCACTCTTTTCTCTTACAGATCTGACCTTTCCTTTTTGGCACAAGGCTTCACAGGTCAAGTAGAGTGCTGCGCACTAGGGCAGAGATCTACGCATAGAGCTTACCCAGTTTCAGGATGAATCTTTGCACAGAGATCCTTCTTCTCTAGTTCCCAGTAATCATAGTTTCAGTCCCGGCAACGAAACCATTTTTTGATACAGGGGCAAACCCAGGTTTCAACACTTAAGAGCACACCAACAAAACCCTAACTACCAACCCTTTCGAAAACATTTGTGAAGCAGATGAAGTCTCACCCAAGGTAGAGGTAGGGGTGGTTGCAAGACTCAGACGTCTGCAACCTTAGCTGGGGCATAGATATGTGAAGACACACTTAGCGCAACACTTAGCATTAATAGCTCACCTCGAATCAACCCTTATCTCTCTTCGCAGATAACACAGAGCGACACAGTATATACTTAGATCTAAGATAGTTCCAACACTTAGCAGCATACAACAAATTAGATTCAATAGATCAAGCATTAGGCATCTTACATATCATATCTAACATGCATTCATATCACATAAGCACAAAACATCAATAGATCTACCTAAACACATCAAAGCACTTAGCAACAGAGAGAGAAACAACAGATCAGGTCGAGGCAAAGAGCACAACACATAGAGTTACAGTGGTTCACCCTCACCCCGGGGCTACGTCCACAAAGTCTTCTTCTTTATTATCTTGGTCAAGAAGTTATAGCACAGATCTTCAGAAATCCTCACTTCACACAGGACAGGAGATCTGCGCAGCTTGCTAGATCCTTCTTCCTTGCGCCAAAAGCACAAATCCTTCTACAATATCTTGCACTTAGCCCCTTACAATATGCACAGAGCATTTACAACACTTGCACTTAGATCTGCATGTTAACCACATAGATCAAACAAAAAACTTCCTTCTTACATCGCTTAGCTACATATTTATACATTACAAAAGTGGGCCTAAACATGGGTAAATCCACGGGTCGACATCCCTTTCCCATTACATTAACCCAAAAACCCAAAAAGGACCCAAAGTGGGCCGAGATCCCATGATCTTTTCTTCGCTTGGTGCTTCGTCTTGCGCACTTCCTTCGATAGGGCGTCGAAGTCCCAAAAATGGTCAACTATGACCAAGTGTTCCTCAAAACTTGGTCAAGGGCCAACAGAGGCCACATGCCCCCGCACTATCTCTCGCGGACTAAGGTTGGGTACCCTCTCAAAGAAGAATGAGCATAGAATGATACCAAACCTGAAGTTCTTGTTACTCCACCCTCAACACTTTGTGAGCTGCCTTTTCATGTAGTCAAGCATGGTCATGCTCCAGTTAAATACTCGTGCATTTAGGCACTGCATTGCACAATACATGTGTGCCCAGGAGGCCTGTGTAAGGCCGCAAATCTAGTGATCTGCCCAATAAGAAAAACTATCACCTTCAGTGATAGGTTGGTGATATTATGGATGGGCACCTCAGAACCTAGTTTCTCAGTGCCAGCCTCACAATACATTCTGATGAGTTTGGCGATGTTGTGGGGCCTAGAGGGAAATGTATGCAGGTTGACTAGTTCCCTCTCCTCGAGAGGCCAGCCAAGAAATATATGTCCTCAGTCATTGGAGTCAACGACTGCCCCTCAATCATAAACGCCTCTGCGTCAGGGTGCCAATAATTCACCAAGGCATTCAACAGCCTGAGTTGTGCCCTCATCATTGGACACCGTGATGCAGGATCATCGCTCCATGTCATCAACGTGCCAGCCAACCAACACATTCAACGTGGATTTATTGAAATAGGGATAGGCACCGACCCTCCCACTTTTGAATTTTTGAAATATGATCCGATACATATCATTCATGTTGTAAGGCTGTAAGAGCCGACCATGCCTCTATACAGGTAGTGGTTGAGGTTGCTTTAAATGGTATCATGTAGCAAGCCCATGACGTAGTCAGTTTTGGGCATCCATTTTTGTACTGTAGCCGTAGAGGTATGGAGCTGCTCTACTAATAATGATAGCTCAGAGATGATGATGAGGAGAAGCTCATGAGAGCCCTCATTTTTGTAATAGGGGTAATAGGAAATAAGGGATAGAGAGTCTCTAAGGAGAATATGAGAGACCATGGTAGAGAGGTCTCAGGAGAGAGAGATGAGATTTGTTACAGTCCAGGTTTTGTAAAAATTTGTATAGAATTACAGAAGTAATAGAAAAGCAATTTTTCCTACATATTGTGTGTTTATGTGTTTACATGGTTTTATGCATTTTCATGTTTTAAATGTGTAACTGGTGAAGTATTACATAAGTTTCAATTTCTTCTCGTTTTGAGTTTTTGAGTGAAAGGAGTGCACATAGTCCACAAGGTGTGTTTTGACAGAGGTGAGGTAACCTCAGGAAATCTCAAGAGGGATAGCATTGAACCTTCATCAACGAGGGTACAAGGAGTGCATAGGAAGGAACTCTATTTCGAGTTCAGGGAAGAAAAAACTACTGGAAGTTCTGTAGAATCTCTTCCAAGTGGGCATCAAGCCAGTGCAAAGAGTGCATGAGGAGAACTCTCTTTTGACTTCCGAGGAATAAGAAGTGTCAAGGAGAGACACTTACAGAGTTTCTAAACACTCTGTAGGCTCTACAAAGTGTGCATTGATCAGAAAGATGCTAGGAGGGCGTGAAGCATTTCTTTGCAAGAAATACTTCGAATTGAGCTATTCGAAAAATCAGCAGCACAAAGAGTGTGCGAGCACCAACTTGTCTCAAGTTATTAAGCTCAGGAGGAGTAGTGCCTTTGAGCATAGAGTTCCAACAAAAAAGAGTAGAAGTAGAGAGAACCTTTTGAGGTTTCTGATATGACAAAGCTCAGGAGGGGAAGCGTTTCTATAACGTAGACGAGACCCAAAGGAACCGGGCTCGAAAGAGGAGCATCGAAGGCCGAGGCCTTCAAGCATCAAAATTATTCCAAGGGAAAGAAAGAAGAGAAAGATTGGGAGGGAGCTACAATAGTTGTAGATCAGCTATGGAGGAGAAAATATGGACCGTTCATCCCTACGTCCAGACAGCAGGAGAAGAGCACACATGAGAATAGATCTAGGCCATCAGATCTAGCGCAGAGGACCGATAGCCATTGGATCTAGGAGAAGGTGCATGAGGTTTAACCCTCGTAACAACAGAGGAGAGAGGACTTGTCAAAATCTCGAAAGAATCGAGAGTGTCCATCTTAGAGGATGCATGGCAGAAATTCACACCCATCGGGGATCTCGACATCGGGAGAACGAAGGTAGACTGAAAAAATGTCGTGAAAGGGGAAATCGCGATTGGATTAGGACTGTACATCAGGGAGGATACGTGGCAAGCGGTCGGTGTTTCGGCACTTCGGGGGTTAGAAGGAGGAGAGGTTGGAGTTGCATCACAACTTCACAAACCCCAAAATCGCGACGCGCTCGGAGGAGGTAGCCCCAGGTCATAGAGCATGGTCATGTGGACGGAGGCTAAGGGAAAAGACAAATCCCATTAAGTCATTTTTGGCATTTCAGGATTTGGGTGTTTGGAAGGCCAAGAGTTGGGAGACGCGAAGTCCTGACTCGCAAAACCACGAACCGATCGTGGTCGTTGATCGAGTAGAGGATCTGAACTGTAGATGTAGGAGGTATCAGATCTCTGGGTTTCAAGGATTTGAAAGGGGGAGGAGGAGCACTGCATTGCGATTCCCCAAATTGCGAAACCCAAAGTGCCTAAAGGATTGGCCCTAGGTTACAGGAGAGGGGTCATATGGATGCGAGTTAAGGGAAGAGCTTGTGAGGGATAGGCTCTATTTTTGGGTTTTAGAATTTCGAAAGACAGGGAGCCAGGGAGAAATCGCATGTAGGAGTGACGAACTCCCGAAACACAAAAGGTGTGTATCCTAGAGCCTTGGGTAACAACCCGAGGTCACGAGAGAGAAAGGGAGTCAATGCAGAGGTGCTTGTTGGCTCAAAATCGAGAAAGGCGCCAAAAAGGTGGCATGCACATAGGTTTTTTCTAAGGTCTACGTCAAGGAGCAAGGGGACCTGTGGATCTGTTCGAAGGGTTCCAGTAGGAACTAGAGAGATATTTTGGCTCAGTAGGAAGGAACGATCCAATGACTGGGAGGTCCCGAACCTTGCCGAAGGGTGAGGTAGGGGCTCTACATCATGTGGTATCAGAGCGAGAGGTTTTGCCCGTAGATTTTAGGCCGAAGAGAAGAAGAAGAAGACAAAGTGTTGATGCTCTATGGTGATTGTTGCAAGGTGTGCAACAAATGGTGGACAAACAGGTGAGATGTAGGAGAAGATGGTGATGCTCTAAGTTGTAGAGTAACTAAAATATTTTCCAGGGGGGCAGGCAGAGAAGATGGCTACTGAAGGCCATGAGTGTGGTGGAAGAGGATACCACCAGCAGAAAAGAAAGGTAGAAATTGACAAAGAGCTCGCCGAGATAAGGGAAAGAATGGAACAACTAACATTGAAGATGCAGCAGGAGGAAAAAGTACACTGGAGGTATGAATGGCCTCTGAACAGGAAAGCCAATTGGCCTGTTCAAAAGTTGTTGGCCAGGAAACAATAACAAGATTTGAGGAAGTGGTTGAGGTATGCTGAAAACCTTAGTGATACAGAGCTGGTTTTCATTTGTGAGCCAGAAGTTGGAGAAACCCTCAGTGATGAGGAAGGGAGATCAATTTTAGGTCTCATAAACGTCCAGGAGGGTAGAGATGAATTTTCCAATTGCCAGGTGGGAAATGAGATGAGATCATTGGAGGATATCATAGACTATCAAAAGGATAGCAAAGGAAATTCATATTACCAGGAGGGAAATGATATGAGATTAGCAAAGGATCTTGTAAACTACCAGGTGGGTAGAAGTGAACTTCCGAGTTTCCAGGTGGGCAATGGGAAGAGATCAACATAAGGTCTCGCATACTGCCAAGGGGGTAGTAGTGAAAGTTCAGATTTCTAGGTGGGAAATGAGATGGGATCACTGGATCTCATAGTCTTCTAGGTGGGCAATAGAAAATTCCCAAATTGTCAGGTGGGCAGGGGAAAAGGGATGAGACTGTCTAAGAGTCTCATGGGCTCTGTTGAGGGTTCATATCAGAAATGAGTTCTGATAGATGAATATTCATGTGGGTTTGCAGACCATGTGAATGAAGATGATGACAAGTTAAAAACTTGCATCATCCAAGAGGAGGATTACAAGAGAATTATGATGATTGGGGGAATTCGGGTATTCCTACCATGCAACCTAGTGGAGGAAGCAACAAAAGAAGGACAACCAATAGAGAATTTCATGGAGGAATAAGTGGAGTAGACACTGATGTCTACCCCAACAGAAGGAAAAGAGCATTCATAAGAAAGGCTGAAAATTTTCAGCCAGGGAACTAGAATAGAGATGACTGTAGCACTCAAGCCTGCAGCAGAGGAGGAAGAAGATGACATCAACTTTGCTGATCTGTGTTGTAATGTCCCCAAGGTTGAGCCCTGTTATAAATCATGTCTATGAAGTATAAATATTTCATTATGAATTGTAATTATGTTCTATAGGCTGGTGAGACAAGTTTATATAAGTTGGTGGGCTTATGTGATTATTAGGCCAGGGAGCCTAAGTGTTAAGGCCAGGAGCCTGATTTTGTATATGTAATCATGCAGAAGATTAATAAAAATATAAAAACCGCTACGTGCAGACCGACCACAATGAATGAGTGATGGGGGACTAAGCTTCCACGGGTTGGGTAAGGGATTGGGGGCTGGGAAGTTGGAAAGAGAGGCTAAGTGTTGAGCCTAGGGGATAAGCCTAGGGGGCTTAAGTCCTTGGGAATAATATTTTAATATTATTCCAAAAGCTATGTTAATGTGATGTTTTATCGTAAGTTCTTGGAGAAGGATGAGTGAGCTCCAAATAGGAAGGAACAAGCTTCATGGGTGACAAGTGTCAACCCAAGTGCATACAGTTAAAACTGCTGAGTTGAGCCATGATGGGGATTCCTTCTCCATGCTACGGTGAACAATCGAAAATGGTGAGTCTCGTCTGACCTCTGCAAGAATATACCCTCACAAAAATTTGAAACCGGAAAAAGACATGTTTTTGTTTTTGGGGAAGCCGGTACACCCTCTGTTCTGAACCGTCGAGTCTGTGTTCAACCCCTACGTGGATTTCTTGTCACGCATCCCTGAAACCAGAGCTGTGAGTCTATCCCGTGTTGCCGGTTGAGGAAACCAATGTGTCCTGTACTTGCTGAGCCTTGTTATGCTATTGCACCTATCCATCATTATCCTGGGGTGTTCGTGTTTGGGTTTCAGTTGATTGTGGTGGCCGTGTAGTGCTTGACCATGTTTGTCTTGTTGGCCAGTATATATAACTCTCTCTCCAAGTGAGAGAGTGCACGGAGGAAGGAGAGAGCTCCTGGAAGGAACCCTGTAGCTGCCACAGAGATCAGAGATTTTCAGTCTGGTCTGTTGCTGAAGCCCAAGGCAAGGGTGCTTAGCAGCAGAAGGACTGTCTATGTGACAGAGAAGGTGTATTCTCCTGGGGTGGAACAATCATGTGGGGAAGGAGAGTCTGTAGGGAGTGGGCATAAGTGGTTCCTGGGAGAGAACCCTTCCTTTGTGACTATGTGTCTTCCTATATTCCTTTCCTAGCCTAGGATTCCTTACTCGGTGGAGCTTAGTCCCAGCTCAAGGGTGACCTACTACTGAGAGTGATGAGCAACGCGGTCTAAGGATAGGAGGTTCATGGAAGGTCTACAGGCAGTTGGTGGTGTGTGATAGTTTCAAAGATAAGTATCAACTTATGCTTAATATTATGTTTTGCATGCCTTTGATGCTTATATGTATCATGTATTTTTTTGTGCATATGAATTATTGTTAATGCCAGGGATTATTTATGTTAGCAGTAGTCTTGTGCTTACTCTTAGTTAAACATGTTTAATTTTTTTCAAGTGCATGTTATTAATTAAGTATGAGAATGATGTTGTTCTGCACATTAGCGTTGGCCTGACTGGTGGGATGATGGCTAGGGGGACGTTACATGTGTGAAGAATTAGAAGCCCTGGAGAGAAGGGTAATGGTGCAAAGTTTTCACATCAGATAGGATAATTTGGAAACAAGTAGAGAAACATACTAGCCTGGGGAGAAGCTGGAAGAAGTTGGGGATATACCAATAGAGGATCTGAGAGAAGACAATTTGTCAGAGAAGGAAGCTGAGCCACAACTCAGTGAGGAGATTACAGAATTGGATTCTATTGCAGAGTGGCCACTTAGTGCCACAAAAGGAATTAAAGACAACATGGGAGATCGAGTAGATCTTCCCACTTAGATGAAGAAATTGCAGCAGAGGGGACTGCATATAAAGAGCCATCCACTGGAGCAACTGGATAGGGTGATTGATGAAATCAGGAAGCTGATGTTAATATCAATAGAAGTATTCGCAAGGGAGAGCTGAAAAGAGGAGAGCCTGCCATAGCAGCAAGGAAGCAGGAGCAGCAGCAACAACAACAACATAGCTGGAGAGGAGCAAGAGGAAAGCTCCAAGGGAAAGTTTTGGATCCAGGTGGATTTTAGCATTGGAGAAGAGGAGCTCATGACCAGGAGCTCATGATTTTTCTAGCTGAGGAGTATGATGCAGGAGAATCGCTCTACGTCAATAACGTGCTAGCCAGCCAACACATTCAGTGCGCATTTATGGAGAAAGGGAGAGGCGCCGACCCTCCCACTTTTGAATTTTTGAAATATGATCCGATAAGGATCGTTCATGTTGTAAGGTTGTACGAGCCAACCGCGCCTCTGTACATGTAGTGGTTGAGGTTTCCTTAAATGGTAGCTTGCAACAATCCCAGGACGTAGTCAAGACTGGGCATCCATTTTTGTAATGTAGCCGTAGAGGTATGGAGCCACTCTGCTGATAGCGATAGCTCAGAGATGGTGATGAGGATAAGATCATGAGAGCCCTCATTTTTGTGATAGGGGTAATAGGAACTAAGGGATAGAGATTCTCTAAGAAGAATAGAAGAGACCATGGTAGAGAGGTCTTGGGAGGGAGCGCTGAGACTTGTTACAGTCCAGTTTTTGTAAACATTTGTATAGACTTACAAAAGTAATAGAAAATAATTTGTTCCTGCATATTGTGTGTTTATGTGTTTACATGGTTTTATGCATTTTCATGTTTTAAATGCATAATTGGTGAAGTATTACATAAGTTTCAATTTCTTCTTGTTTTGAGTTTTCGAGTGCAAGGAGTGCACATAGTTCTCAAGGTGTGCATTGATAGAGGTGAGGTAACCTCGGGAAAGCTCAAGAGGGATAATGTTGAACCTTCATCAACAAAGGTGCAAGGAGTGCACAGGAAGGAAATCTGTTTCAAGTTCAGGGAAGACAGAACTACTGGAAGCTCTGTAGAAGCTCTGCCAGGTGGGCATCGAGCCAGTGAAAAGAGTGCACGAGGAGAAGTCTCTTTTGATTTTCGAGGAATGAGAAGTGTCGGTTAGAGACACTTACAGAGTTGCTGAAAACTCTGTAGGCTCTGTAAAGTGTGCATTGAGCAGAAAGACGTCAGGAGGGTGTGAAGCATTTCTTTGCAAGAAATAATTCGAATTGAGCTATTCGAAAACTCAACAACACAAGGAGTGTGTGAGCATGAACTTGTCTCAAGTTCTTAAGCTCAGGAGGATTAGTGCCTTTGCGCACAGAGTTCCAACAAAAAGCAGCAGAGGTAGAGAGAACCTTTCGAGGTTTCTGAGTTGACAAATCTCAGGAGGGGAAGCATTTCTATAATGCAGACAAGACCCAAAGGAACCAGGATCGAAAGAAGAGCATCGAAGGCCAAGGCCTTCAAGTGTCGAAATTATTCCAAGGGAAAGAAAGAAGCACAAGCTTAGGAGGGAGCTACAATACTTGTAGATCAGCTACAGAGGAGAAAATATGGACCATTCATCCATACATCCAGACAATAGGAGAAGAGCGCGTAGGAGAATAGATTTGGGCTGTCAGATCTAGCGTAGAGGACCGATAACCATTGGATCCAAGAGAAGGTTCACGAGGTTTAACCCTCGTAACAACAGAGGAGAGAGGCCTCGTCAAAATCCTAAAAGAATCGGGAGCGTCTATATCATAGGACACGTGGCATAAATCCACACCCATAGGGGATTTAGACATCGGGAGAATGAAGGTAGATCGGAAAAATGTCGCAAAAGGGGAAATTGCGATTGGATTAGGACCGTTCATCGGGGAGGATAAGTAGCAAGCGGTCGACGTTTCAACACTTCGGGGGTTAGAAGGACGAGAGGTTGGATTTGCATCGCAACTTCACAAACCATGAAATCACGACGTGCTTGGAGGAGTTAGCCCCAGGTCATAGGGCGTGGTCACGTGGATGAAGGCTAAGGGAAGAGACAAAGCTCGTTAATCCCTTTTCAGCATTTTGGGATTCAGGTGTTTGAAAGGCCAAAAGTTGGGAGACGCGAAGTCCCGACTCACGAAACCGTGAAATGATCGTGGCCATTGATCGAGCAGAGGATCTGGATCGTAGATCTGGGAGGTATGGGATCTCTGGGTTTCGGGGATTTGAAAGGGGGAGGAGGAGCACAGCATCGCGATTCCCCGAATCGAAAAACCCAAAGTGCCTAAAGGATTGGACCTAGGTTATAGGAGAGGGGTCATATGGACGTGAGTTAAGGGAGGAGCTAGTGAGGGCTAGGCTCTATTTTCAAGTTTCTTCATTTTGAAAGACAGGGAGTCCGGGAGAACTCCCATGTAGGAGTCTTGAACTCCCAAAACATGAAAGGCGTGTAGCGTAAAGCCTTGGGTCATAGCTCAAAGTCACGAGAGAGAAAGGGAGTCAACGGAAGGGTGCCTGTTGGCTTAGAATCGAGATGGGTGCTGAAAAGGTGGTGCACACGTAGGTTTTTTCTAAGTGTTCCAATAGGAACGAGAGAGCTATTTTGGCTCAGCAGGAAGGAACGATCCAATGACCGGGAAGTTGCTGACCCTGCCAAAGGGTGAAGTAGGGGGTCTGCATCACACCGATAGAACTTCCATAACCCACATTGTTTCAATGTGGCGATAGCAACAGGGTCCTCATCGACCAAGACATCAATCTCCTCATGTTCCCTCTCCCTACAATGGACATACATCCTATGACATGACAAGTTCAAGTGGGAGTTAACTCTTGCACATTTTAGTTTTCAATGATTTTGAGGGTGTACGTGGGCTATTTTGGACACAGTCATGTACATCCACGGGCATACTGTTTTCTTCCCGTAGATGTACACGATTTGTCCTTTGAAAGTGCGTGTATACGTAGGGCCTCCCTTTTTTAGGAGGGCACACCCCCTCAAAAACTAAAAACTATGCAAAATGGAAGGATTGAAATGTAAGAGAGACGAGTTTCTACTTACTTGGTCTGAGAAGAAGTTCATTTCATCCTCTGAAGCTCTTGGAATCAACTCTTTTAGCAAAGGTGTCTTTTTCACTTTTTGGTTAATTTTCAAATTGCAATGGTGAAAATGAGTTGTCAGCTTCTATTTATAAACTTTTTTGGCCCTTTTTTCCACTTTTTTGAACCCTTTTGTCATTTTCTCTCACTTGAAAATCTTTTAATGTGGTTCTTGTGTTTATTACTGGATGTTACGATGCACTTCACTTTTGGTTTCCAAAAATTTTAGGGAGATGGGTCACTTTTAAAGGTCCTTTGGTAAAAGTCATTTTTCCAACTTTTTTCATATAAGTTAGGATTCCACCTCCACTTTCTACATATTGTTGTATTTTCCGCTTTGCCATAGGATTCCACCTCCATGGAAGTGTGACACAGAACCATCTTTTCTATTTTAGAAGTGTCGTGATTAGGTTGTAGAGCCTACCTTTACATGGATGCCCTAGATAGATCCTAGTTGCATTTTGGCATCCATGCTGTCTTCAAATGACTTTAGGCTCGGGATTCCTTGTTAGTCCTATCATGATTATGAGATTAAGCCTCATTTGTTTGATACACCATCACTCTCGGCCTTACCCTCGAGACTCCCAAAATGAGCATGCTTTGTTGTCTTTCAAGCTCTCTTTGAATTTCGAAAGCAACATCCGAGGAGACTACGTTTGTTCTTTTTAAAATTGTCTGGATTAATTTGAAAAGTAACTACTGGAGTCTTCTTTAAGCCCTTTTCTGACTCTTTAAACATGAACATATTACCGAGCGATCTTGTTGCCCTTCACGCTCACCAAACTAAAACTTGAAGGAATGTTTGTCCGGCGGTAGTTTACCCCTTTTTCAGTTTAGATGGTCAAATTGTACGAACAAAGGTATACTCTAGGAACTTTGGTTCTCTAGAAGAGTATTCTCAGGTATAATTTTAATTCTTTTTTCGGGCTCGAGGGATTAAATTTATGAAAAAGGAACCCCCACAGAGTCCATAGTTAAACTCTTTTCAGACTCCTTAAAATTGAAAAGATCGCCAAGTGACCTTGTTCCTTCACACTCGTTAAATTGGTCCAGAAGAACATCCCCTATGGAGTTCATATTTAAGCTCTTTTTAGACTCCTTAAAATTGAAAAGATCGTCGAGTGACCTTGTTCCTTCACACTTGTTAAATTGGTACAGAAGAACATCTGCTGGCATGAGTTTACCCCTTTTCCGACTTGTAGATTATGGAGGAAAAAGGTACACCTCGGGAGTTTCATCTCGCTAGGAGAGTTATCCTAAGTAAATTTTATACTTTTTCGAGCTAAGGAGACTAAATCCAGAAAAAGGCTGTGAGTCCATAGTTAAGCTCTTTTCAGACTCCTTAAAATTGAAAAGATTGTCGAGTGATCTTGTCTATGTCACACCATTAAAATGGTTTTGAATAGACGTCTCTTCAGTGCTAGTTTATCTCTTTTTTGAACCGACTAGACTACTTCTGAAAAAGGTACCCGAGTGGAGTCTTCTTTTATGTTTTTTCCAGACTCTCTAAACGTGAAAAAACTACAGAGATTACCTTCTCTAGGCTCGTGAAAAATGCATTGAAGGGGGTTTCATCATGTCTTGCTAATCGAATTTGAATCTCTGCATCTTTGGCCTAATGTTGGCTCCATGTTGCTCTCAACTAAACCTTTTAAGCATGCCTTATATGAAATGCTTGTAGCACTTTGCCTCTGCGACCTGACACCTTGACCCATGGAAGAATTTTCCCCAAGTGTCATTTTCTTGCACATGTCTCCTTGGTTTGAGCATTAGTGTGTTCCTTTCACTTGGAACTAGTATGATCATGACACTCGATCCTCCTTTGTAACGTAACATTCTTTTATTCTTTTTCAAGCTCTTTAAAAATTGAAAAAGACAAAAAAATAAAAAAATCCAAAAAGAGGGGACGGGAAATATATATTCTTTTTTAGCAGCACAATGAGTCGCCTTTGGACAGAGCACATCCTTCCATTTTTTCGTCAAGCATTGGGATCTATTATGACCTTAGGAATCCATTCTCGCTACATAGATTTGTGTCTTCCTCCATCTAGTTACTCTTCTAGACACATGGAGAGTTTGCGTTGCCTCCTGCATCATAAATTGATGTCATTGCCATGATGCCTGAGTCTGATCATCTTTCGTGCTCTTGTCCAAGGGAAGTTTCACCCAGCCTGATTCGACCCTTCTGTAGTTTTTCTCTTGTCCTCATACTCGACCATCCCAAAAATCCAATCAAGTCCTTGTTCAAAATCAACGAAGTTCTCTGCCTGATCATCGAGATCCTCTTGTCTTTTCCCGATGAGCCATCGAAGACCTCCGGGTAGTGAAGTTGTACACTCATATTGCAGTCCTACCCAAGTTTTGAATATATTGAATTTATTTCTTGAGCTCTGAAGGGGTCATATCCAACCATCAGGCATTATTGACTTCTTGAAGATGGATACTATACATGTATATCTTTGATTTTGAGATGTAGATCCACTGTGTATTTCTCACAGCTACACTTTATATAGTTATATGACATGAATATGCAGTGTATTTGATTGGCAACCATGATTTATTTCATTCTGAGAATGGGTATGACCACCTTAGTGAGACAATTGTTATTTTTACAGATGGCACCTCCCGAACTCTAGTCCTGGGCTCACTCGCTCCGTACGTTGGAGAAGATTTTGTAATGTATTTCGGCCATCAGATGCTCTTATGACCACACACATTAGGTGGCATATGTTATAGCCCTAAATTTCTCTACACCTTCTTACCTGGCCTTTGGCCCTCTTATTTACATTTTTTCGCCAAGCCAACACTGAGTTGCTCTTCTAAAAAACTCATTTTTTGAAGATGCATGCGCCCTGAACCAATACTACCCACATACATACACTTGTTGCACCACTATATATTACATACATATGCATGCTACACCATTACATCTCGTGTATACTTGCAAAAGTTGTAAGGAATTTGTTGAGATTAAGGGCTATTGGGTAGTTTCCTGACTAATCCACCGCCTATAGCCCATCACCCAACTGAATAACCATCCTTTTCCCATATAAAAGGAGGTGTTGGGGTCTCATTCCATATCTAAGCATACTAACAGTGAAACTGTGCCTGTTTCACATGCCCTCCTTTCCCCAAGCATCTGCAGCCTTGTTGAGAGAATTGCCTCAACTTTCCTCATTTTTCCCTTTTTCCTCCATAAGAACCCATTCCATTTCCAAAGAAGAAGTGTGAGAGGATAAAGATACGCAGAGGTGCACTTGGAGCTTGGTGAAGAGGATCTTGGACCAGGTTCGAGGAGAAGTAGCTGACTTTGGTTGTAAGTAATCATTGTATTATCAATAAAAGAAGTACTTTTCCTGTCCCAATAACATGATGTGTTGAATGTTTGCATTTGTTATATGTTTTTATTCTAACATCTAAACCATATTTATGTATGAAATGTGTGATTGTAGTTCTCTGTTTTTCTGTCTTTGAATGCAGGCTGGCCTTGGGAGGAGGTTTGCAGTCAACGGAGCTATCAAGCACAAGAGGTTCTACATTGAACGTGGAGTAAAGGTACAATTACCAGATCTTTCTCATGTTACTTTTCTTGCATAAGTTTGGGGTATGTTGTTCCAGATTCTATACTTAAGGATTAGAAAGTACAGTGTCTAGGCATCCAAAAGTGAGTAAAGGATAAAAAGGGGGAAGAATCAACCTTCCGGAAAGGAAGCTAAGGCTGATTTCCAGGTTGTCATTGTCTCACTTCCAACTGTTCCTGGATGCTTATATATTGTTTAATCACGGCCCATGAACGTTCAAGTTCTACCCGGGTGGTGGTTGTTTTGAGTATGGTATTCAAAAGGTTCAAAGTGATATGGGTTTGGTCTGACAAGCTAGGTTCAATATTAGGCTATCTTGCAATGGGGATAGTCATAAAGGAACAAGAACATTAAAGAAGAGTTCGAGGGTTCTTACCCTATAAGACTGGGCGAAGGCAGCTCCGCCGGTGCTCCTGAAATTTGAAAAAATCAACCTTCTCCTGGGGCGACAGGGTTTGAATCTGACTTAGGACCTCGACATAGGATCTCACCCCTTGGAAGATGTCATCATGAGGCTAATGCTCATGTTCATACTTTTTAAGGCCACAACTAGCCATGTGATTACCCAGGATCCTGTGTGGGTCGTGCTTCTTGAACTCAATGTGGACCAATTTAATATCCTCCAAAGTTGTTGCCTCAGCTTTTGCATGTCTGAAATCTAATAAAGAATAGGTATTCAAATGAATGGGGAAAGGAGACCATACCTTCTTCAAAAATCCCTTAAGCTTCTTTCTTATGCAACCAATCACAGTTTGCCTAGCGATTTTGCAGCAAACCGGCCTATCCGGTATGAATAATGGTAGAGCATAGGGGGGAACAGAAGTGTCGAAAACCCTGATGTATGAAAATTTATCCTCTACGTACCAATCAGCCACATTGCTCAAGTTGGTGGTGATGCTGTCTGAAATCCTGAGCGGTGGGTTGCTGAAGATGGATACATGCATTGCTACCATTACCCAATTGAAAATTTCGTATATAAAATCTGCGGCCTTATATTCCCAAAGTTTTGAGTGGTAGACATGGATAGGCTCAACCTCTGATGGAGTCCATCTCCAGCTCATTAATGGGAAAGGTGTCATGAAACAAACAACATCCATGATGTAGGCAGACATGAAAAATGAAGCGGCCTTCCCACTCTCCTTTTGCATCTGATACTCGGTAATCCGGCTGGTTAAACTGTCTGACAACAATTTGGCCCAGTCAAAGGAAAAGCCTTCAGCGACTATATGAATGAGAGGTACCCACGTGAGGAAAAAATGTGTGGTGTCCTCCTTCCCATACAACCTACAGGTCATCATGGCTATATATTTGAATTGCGGTTCCAAGGAAGAGATTGAATAAACTCTGTTACCATCCGCCCTGAACTTTGCAAGGTGCGAGACCCAATCCTTGATCAAATTAGCCAAGTTTCTTCCGTATTGCTTGCACTCTTTCCGCTTAAAACTTTCCAGAAACTCGACATTGTGTGAGAAGTTTGGTGTGGGTGAAAATTGGTACATCACCTACAAATGCTCTGGTCTGAAGGTTCCAATGGTCACCTTCTGCTCGCTGATAATAGTTCTGGTTGGGATATCCACATGATCTAATGCCCATTAGATCATATCATAATAGGGAAGAAGTCGTGGAATAGACGTTATCTTATGCATCTCTTCTTGAACAATGATTTTTTATTTGGTGGCCAAATTGTCCTTTTCATTATCGCTGGAGTCATCTAAACAGTTCACTAAATCGGACTGAAGAACATCGGAGACGTATGATCAGGTTCTGACAGAATCAACACTTCGAGGTGAAGTATCGGAAACAATATCTAAGCCTTGCCCTGAACTCTCAACAATCGCCTTGGATGCTTTTTGTGGGGCCATGATAGAGGACTCTGACTTAGCTCTCCTATAGTAAAAATGTGTATACATACAAAAATTAGCTTGGTGAGAAAAACTTCTTTGCACACGATAGAAATGAAATTTTAAACAATGAGAGAAATAACTCTATATCTCGACCATTTAAAACCCCGACGTCCTTATGAACCAGAATGGTCAAATCATTTTTTGAGAAAGATTTAGCAATAAAAACAATATATTTACCTATCACTTCACCTCTCTTCTCATAAATGCCATAAATTTTGACGGGTCATGACACACATTAGCGCAAAAAAAATTTAAATTTAACCCGTAGACGGTGCGTGTTAATATTTGTATTAATGTGCTAGTTAATATGGCTTAGCTTTTTTAATTAGGTTTTCTTTAAACATTAATCACCCTTTTCGGCATTCGTCGTATTGGGATATTTCACTCTTATGTTTCGAGCCCCTAAAATTCAAGATCACGATGAAGTGATCTAGTTAAGCAAAAACGTGATCCAGATTAAGATTTTAATTAATCAATGTTTAATTAATATCATGATTTCGCGACTCGGGACTATGAAGGTATAGTTTCTTAGAAGAGTGAATGTCGAGTCACGAAACCCTGACATTGTTTAACTATGGTTTAAAAAACATACCCCTACCACTAACCCAGGTGACTTTCGACACTATCTCGCAACCTCGCCTATCGGCATTATGATGGTGAGATTTTTGGGGAGAGCGACCACCGAGATGAGAAATCCTGACAGAACCTAACTAATGCTTAAGGAACTTTACACTCAGCGCTAAGCTGGGTAAGCTTTCAAGGTTCTTTCGCGACTTCGCGCATCGGGGCTTGGAAACCATGTGACTTGTAACTCCCGAAAAACGATATCCTGAGGCAAATAAAACTGAAAAATATCGTTTAATGGTTAAATGGAAATGGTTTAGGAGTACAACTACCATCGCGACTTCGCATATCAGGACTACTAAGAATTTCAAAGGATAAAGGTCATGAAGTAAAAGACAACTTAAAGGCCAACCTTTGATTCAAAGAATTACATTTAAACCAATTGAGAAAGGCGGCTCCAACATAGGCTCCAACTAGGGATCCCGTCTTCTTACGAGATGAGAAGAACAATAGACCATGTGCCTGTATTGGGTAAATGGAGTCATTGGTTTTATTTTTGTGAAACTTACTTAAGGAAAGGGGATACAGAGGGAATAAGAGATTTCGTCTTTTACTTCTGAAAAGATTTCAACACTCAAATGCGTTTCAAACTCAACTGCAGTCCCTTTCATGACTTTCTATTTCTCTTTACTGAATCCAGGTCTACCTTAAAACAATCAAAACAGTCCTAGGAAATCCAACAGATCTTGTGGCTTTTGGCTTGCATCAAATGAGGTAAATTACATGTTTTTTAATTGGGGAGCCCTGTCCAAACTTGGGGTGCATATGGAGTTTCGAGAAAATTGATTACCAGATCAGAGTGAGATTCACATATTACAACCTTACAGATATCTCAGATATTGTTCACTGCCAACGAGCCTATTCAGTACCCCGGTGACGTTATCTGGCCCTTTTTACTGAATTTCCTTTCACCACTTTGAAATATATTTATGCATTTAAATGCTGAGACGAGGGCAATCTTTTCTGAATTTCCTTTCATCGTCTCTTTGGACTATATGGGGGAAATAAAATATGAATTTCCTTTCACCATATGTCTTATAATTATCTTTTTAGAACACGAAGTGGGGGAAATCAGTTTGTATGAGGGATGATATCTGCGTAATATTTGCAGTGGAGGTCTATCAACTTGCTTTGATTACTTGGTACCAACCTTCCCTTAACTTTCAAAGCACCTTAGTCCGTGGGGAAAAATTGGAAAGATTAATTCCAAGGGCCTTCCTTCGAGCAAGCCTCAATCCTTCGAAAACTGTTAAAAAACCTAGAAGAGTCAGGATCAACCTACGCATAAGTTTGTTTAGTAAGAGACTGAGGAGTTATGAAGACTGTCTTACTTTCTGAAATCTTCTTTACAGCTTCCAAAGCTAAAACGTAATCTCTTCTCCCTATGTATGGAAGTTGGAAAGATGCTTGATTTTTTAATAAGGTAAGTCTGCGGATAGAAAAAAGGTGACAGAAAGAGATCTGGGATTTGAAACAAAGGGGTTATAAACTAAAACCGACTTTTGGGACCCTTTTCCGGAGACACTTTACTTTATCTGCCTATTTTAATTACTTTCTATCTTTGTCTAGGTGAAACTCTTAGAACCCAGAGTAAGGAGTCGTTCTTTTAATCACCAGTCATGCAAAAACATTATATTTATGAGATCATTATGGTGCTTTGGAGACCTTCATTTAAAAAATAAAATTCTTAGGAATTCATACCTTTACCTTACCATTTCATTTTCCTTTAAATTAACGGAAACCTTTTTCTACCACTTGTTTTCGGAAAATTTATTTTCCAATATATGACTCTCTGTTTGCTCCTTTCGCTCGTTTGGGCTACAATCCGAAATCCTGTAAACACGAAGAGTGCCTTTTTAAAGAGATGGATGTATTGAAAATTTTGTATCTCTACTTCTACAAAAATCACTGACCTAATTAATTACAGGTGAAAGTAAACTTACCAAAGAGAAATTATGAAATAGAAAGAAAATACAAACCGGTATATACAATGGATTTTTTTAATTTTTTTTTGGGAACCAATTATTGCATATAGTGTTTTAAATAACGCCCATTGACAGGGGCGTTGAAAATTTTATCGTCCAGATTTTCTAATAGAAACGAATTTTTTCCTTCGGGAGTTGCAACTTTGAACGGTTCATACTAGATATGATCAAATTTACTGTGTTTCACCGAGTCTTCCTTCCTAGCATCCCATTTCAAGACCAAATCGCTTGGGATAAACTCTCTGTCTTTTGCCTTATGGTCGAATAATGTTTTCATGTCGTCTTGGTATTTCTGCAACCTTTCGTCCACTTCAACCCTGTGTTGTTGTACTTCAATCAGCTAGATTATTCTTCTTGTGACATGATTTGGTTCTTCTTTCTCATATTGCCAGAGTTTCATTATGGGAAGCGCTAGATTTATGGGTAATACCACGTCAGTCCCGTACACCATTTAGAAAGGAGAAGTGCCAATAGATTTTTTTGTGCCTATTTGGTTTGTCCATAAAACATTTTTCAAATGCACGTGCCAATATTTTTTGTTCTCATTCAACACTTTCTTAATTACATTGATCAGACTCTTGTTTGAAGAATCGGCTAGTCCATTTCCTTGGGGGTAATATTCCGTGGAATGACCAAGCATGATATTGTATTTTTGGAAAAAACTGATCATAGTCATAGATTTAAAAACATGAGCGTTATCTGTGACTATCTTTCGGGGGCAGCTGAATCTATATAAAATGTTTTCTTCTAGGAAATCTATTACCACCGAATCTGTTGCCCTTCTTGTTGGAATAGCCTCCACCCATTTGGTGAAGTAATCTGTGGTAGTCAAGATTCATTTGTGTTGAGCGCTAGAATGGGGGTTAATTTCGCCCATAAAATCTAGTCCCCATTGTTGAAAAGGAGCTTCTGTTTTGACCAAGACTAATGGTAGCGCTGGGAGTTTATGCTTGCCTGTGAATAATTGACAAGGGTTGTAGGTTCTGACTTTAGCATTGACGTCTGAGAAAAATTTTGGCCAATAATACCCTTCCCTTAGGATCTTATAAGTTGTCGCCCTCCAAGCATGATGTCCCCTGCACACCCCTTCGTGAAATTTGCTTATGACCTTCTCTGTTTCTAATTCAACCAAACAAACCAACAGGAATCCAAGTGGATCCTTCCAATACAATTGACTTTCTGATATACAGTACTTGACTGCAAGCATTTTTAGCGTCCTGGCTTTGGATGGGGATAAGTCACTCAGGCATTTCAAGGGCATAAGGTAGGACACTATGTTATTGTACCAATGAGATGAGGCAAACTTCTCTTCGATTCGGATTGCACTTGTTTGCTCATCCATCTTGTTCATTTCCACGCCCTCTTCACATCCCTATAGTCCATTTATACCGAGGGCTCTGAAATTTGATTCAGCTAAGATTTTAGCCAAACCTTGTCCCTTTACTAGTCTCGTCGGATTTATCTCTAGATCAAATTCTTGAATTTTAGCGAGCCACCTTCCCCTTTTTCCATAACTGTCAGACTGAACCAAAATATATTTTATAGAGCTGGTGGGTATGTACGCGATTACCTTGGAATGAAACACATAAGTTCTGAAAGCCTTTAATGCCTTCACTATAGTGTACACTTTTTTTTCCATTATATCATATTTGAGTTCAGCGTCTCTGAGACTTTTGCTGAAAAAAGCTATCGGTTGCTCGAAACCTTCTTCATTTTTCTGGAGGAGTACCGTGACAATTGTGTGTTCAGAGGCAAACAAGAAAATAAGAAAATCCTTTAGATAATCAGGGCTTGCCAGTACATGTGCCTCACTTATAACCTTCTTGATGTGGGAAAACAATGCTTTGGCTTCTGCTATCCATTTGACTTCCCTATTCTTCTTTAGCATATCTATGATCAATTTCACAATTTCAACAAAGTTTGGGATAAATCTCCTCAAAAAAATTATTTTTCCTAAGAAAGACTGAATTTCTTTTACGTTTCTAGGAATATTTATAGTATCTATAGCTTCAACCCTGCTAGGATCAATTTTAATTCCATCTCGAGATACAATATGGCCCAAGAGTTTACCTTCTTGCATGGGAAAGTGAGACTTTTTGGGATTTAAAGACAAACCAAACCTATGACATTTTTCAAATGTCTGCTTGAGATGTATCAAATGATCTTCATCAGATTTAGAAAAAATGGTTAGATCATCGAGATAGATAACCACGAACTTGTCTCTTTCATCAATGAAAGCGATATCCATAGCACGTTGGAAGGTGGCACCTGCATTCATTAGACCAAAAGGCATCTTATCATACATGAATGTACCCCAAGGGGTAGTGAAGGTTGTTTTTTCTTTATCATGTTCATTTACGGCAATTTGATTGTACCCAGAGAACTCGTCGATCATCGACATCCTATTTTCCCCAACTACCTTTTCTAATACATGATCCATTTTGGGCAGAGGGTAGTTGTCTTTGAGGGATGACTTATTTAGATTTCTAAAATCGACACACAGTCTAATCTCCCTATTCTTCTTTCTAACCGAGACCAGGTTTGCTACCCAATCGGAGTATCTCAGTGGTACTATTATTTTCGCGTCTAAGAGATTTTTAACTTCCCTTTCGACTACGGGCAATAAGATAGGGTTGATTTGTCTAAGTTTTTGTCTAAAGGGTTTGACACCAGGATTTAGAGGTATCTTGTGTTAGATCACAGTGGTGTCATAGGTTCTTAGTTCTTCGTAAGACCAAGCGAAAACGTCTTTATTCCATGCGAGTAAATCTTTATACTTTCTTTTTACCTCAGGAGGAAGGTACTTTGATATTTTTACCATCCTAGGATCCTCTTTTGTCCCTACGTCGTAGTCTTCAACCTCCTTTGGTTGGGGTTGCAGAGTGGATTTTAAGGTCATGTCATTTTGATCGAAAAGTCTCTCCAGGGGGATTAGCCCCTTTGGAATTTGATTGTTCTTTAAAACCAACATGCGATGGTTAGCAATTTTTTCTCGGAACTCCTGAGGCTCCTCTCCCTCCTACATAATCCAGGTATGATCATTTTGGTCCTCTTGGTCAATGTGGGTTTCAGAGAAATCACCTACCATTTCCAGGAACTTTCTAATTTGTTCCTCATCCTCGAAAACCTGTTAGTGTTGTATGTTGTTTGGTATGGATGGTCTATGCCTTACCTCTAATTGGTACTTTAATTTGAAAGTGGTGGGAGGTACGAAAGTTGAAGATTCTTTGGCTAGTGAATTGACTTGCTGGTTTTCGGCCCGTGGGATGAAATGAGCCTTTACCGATGAAAATAAATTTTCTATAAGATCCTAGGCACAATTTTTGTCAGATCTCAATCTTGGGTGCTTGGCCTGGTAGTCCCAATTTATCTGTTTCACTATCAACTCTGCATCTCTGTAAACTTCCAGGTTCTTTATGTTCAAATTCTTGGTAGCTTCCAACCCTAAGACTAAGGCTTCATACAAACAAACATTATTTGTGTAGTCTATGTCCCACTAAAGCCTATAAGAGAAAGGGATAACAAATTCGTTTTTAGGTGCCACAAAAATTATTCCTGCACCCACTCCTTCACATGATAGGGCATCGTCAAAAAACATTTTCCAAATCCCAATGCTATGTATATTTTCGTATGTCTTTTCTGATTCATTATTTTCTAAGTAATTATCTTCTGCACAACTATTTACATCATCATCAAAAGACAAAATACAATTTCCTAATTCTTGATCGGCAATATAAAAAGGATAATTGTTTGGATTATGAGGGTCACTCACTATGTAGGCTAGCCTCGTTTCCCTATATAGTCGAGTAAGTTGTCCACCAAACATAGGAATCGTGGCGTAGGTCATGTTCAGTTGAAGAGACCCACCAAGTTTGGCTCCCCATGACCTAGATAGCAGTAAGCCATACTTAAGGGGTATATCGGCAATAACCACATCCATCAAGATGCTTTTCACTGGTACCTGCGCAAGAGTGACTACTAAATATTTTATCATACCCATGCACTTAACTCTTCTTGAATCGAAAGAGTAGAGATCTCCATAAGACTTGGTGATCTCTAGGCCTAGTCTATCCATAATAGTTTTGGGCATCACATTATGTGAGGCCCCAGAGTCTAGCATACAGTTATGCAACAATCGATCATGCACATTTAGAGTGATATAGAAAGGAGCTATGATGTCTATGGCACCCTCGAAATGTGGACCAAAAGTGATATTGGGCTTATCATCTTCCAAGTTTATCACATTAGAGTGACTTTCTAGATCCGAAAAACCTATCACTTTAGTCATCTACTTTCGATATACAGGATTCTTTGCTAATTCTACTAGAGGGATTGGTATTTTTATCTTATTTATCTCATTTTCAAGGCTGAACCCTCCACTACCTTTGTCTGTTTCTTTGGTTGAAACCCCAGACTCCTCCTTTTCTAATTTCTTTGTTTGTCTTGATTTATCACCTGTGAGTTTATCTACTGGTATATGTGTTTCAGTTGTCTTGGTTTCCTTTGTTTGGGTCTCAACCTCTTTTACTTTGGGATCTAGCGAGTCTGCCCCTTTCATTTTTCTATTAGATGTCTCGGTCTCTTTTGGGGCAGGCTCGTATACTTCACCTCTAGGGAGAATTTTCTTGGGTTGAGGAGTCAACGCAAGTTTTTTTTTAGACCTCAGGTTATATATCGGTTGGACCTCAGCCATTATAGAATCAATTATTTCTTGATAGACATAAACATCGGTGTCATTTATGTCCTCATCTTTATTTGATGGTTGTCGAGTGTTCAAGCAATTCTCATAATCTTCTTTATTTAAGTAAGGATGTGTGCATTCGTCACCCAAATTTGTCACATCTTCATCCAAATCTTCGAAATCTTGTAGGTCATTTCCTCCTATAAAATTTTCATTTTTTAAAGGGGTTTGAATTTTCTGGTCTTCATTTTTAATATGGCTTTGTTGATTTTGAGGATTGGGGTTTCTTTTGAAATTCCCTCTTAATGAAAGGATAGGCCTTGGATTGATCTAGCTCAATTCTGGAAATCTTATTCGATAACTCCTTAATTATCCTAGTCATATCATCCATTTTGTCATATGTGGATCTATTTGACCACGAGGGTCCCGCTTGTTCCCTAAAACGTTTCTTTTCTTGGTTTCCCATTTCTACCTTGGTTTTCAATTTTCCAGAAGCCATCATATTAGATTCGATTTCTATGGCATCATCTTGCATTCAGGTTAGGGTAGCCCCCCTCCTTTCTCTCAAAAGAAGTGCAAAATCAGGTTCGAAGGCTCCCACAAAGGTTACCTTAGCTGTAGGTTGGGATGGTTTAACTTCGACCAGGAACTTATTATATAATTTTTTAAATCTTTGAATGAATTCCATAACGATTTCCGAAGTATTTTTCTTTAAAGAGCTGAACTTTGTCAAATAATACAAATGGTCTTTCCTTTCGCCCCATTGTCTAAGAAAGGAGTCTTCTAGGGCATCATAGGATAATATCGATCCTATGGGTAGACTTCAAAACAGGTTCGTACATGTCCTTTGAAAGTCTGAAAAAACAACCTCAAATATAATTCTTCATGTTCGAGACCTAGGATGTCGGCGAATTGATCAAAGAAGTTTATATGTTTGGCTGCGGTCAAGTCCCCTTCCCTTGTAAATTTAGGTAAGTTTTTTATGTAATTTTCAGGAAGGTCATGGAGAGGAACGAGAAGGACCAAAGGCACATTTCTCGCATCTACTTTAGAAAAACCCTGAGAGGCGGGGGAGGCGCTTGGCCCCCCGCTCCTCCTCCTGTAGCCACTCCACCTCCTCTTCCGACGGCCACCATTGGTACTACCGAATAGGGAAAAGGTGTGTTATATAGAGGGTTATGGAAGACTAAAAGTGAATTTCTAGCTTCTTCGATGTAACGACCCTGCTTGAATAGATGTATATGATTATTAAATTATAATTAATTTAATAATATAACTGTCCTAAAAGATTAGCTAAACCATAATCATTTCTTAAAATAACATTTACTAATTAATTATTATTAATTATTTATTCATGATTTTCAATGATTAATTTAAGTATTAATTAACTCGTTAATTAATAAGGTAAAGAAATAAAAGGAGGGTAATAAACTATATTGTTAAATTAAGTTACATATCCAACAAGGGATAATGTATTAACTACACGAGGATAAAATAATAAAGGAGGGAAGGAGGTGGACGGGAGGTTATTCTACGGGAGGTAGGGGATGGATTTTGGGGGAGCTCAGGGGATTTGCAGAGAGAAGTGAAATTTTTGGGGTGGGATTGTATCAGTGCACCGGGGTTGTTGGAGGTTTTGGGCATGGGGGCCAAGATATCTGTTGATATCCTGGAGCTAGGAAGTTACCTAGTTGGCAGGGAGGAACTAGGTTTTGGGCAGTGTGTTACAGTGCAACAACGGTCAAGAAAGTAAAGGACAAACAGAGGGTTATTAGCATTAGGTTCAGGTATTTCAAATTATGCATTGTTTTAATCTCTTATAAAATTTTATTATTATTGAGAAATTTGTAGGCGAATGTGCCAAATTATAGAAATTTCTTGAATTTTACAGTTATGTTGTAAATTAAATGGTTGTTTAATTAATTCGGCCCCTTACATATGGTATCAGAGCGCCTCATTCACAATCTAGAGCCTTAAGGGCCAAATTCCCCTCCGCCTAGACTGCAAACCAAAAGCACTATTATTTTGATTATATGTAAACAAAAATAAATATAAAAGAAATACGAATTGAGAATGTAAAAAAAAAACAAATTACCAAAGTAAAACATACAATTAGGGTTGTTACAATTGTCTCCAAAAAAAAAAATTAATTAAAAACTTGCTCGACTGGGAATATGGTAAGGAGATAAATTCTTGCAAGTGCAGAAACCTTGGCCAATCATTATAATTCAAATATTTGTTTTGGCCAATCTTTATAGTTCGCAAAATAAATATCTGATTCTTACAATAGCAGAAACCTTGACTAAGCTTTATAATTCTTAAAATATTAAAAATTAATAAATATCTAATGATTTTATATTTTTTTTAAAATAAATATCTAATGATTTAATTATTTTATATCTGCATACAAAAGAAATGGTCAATTTTGAATTCAAGTAGTATGATCTATAAAAAAAATGGACTTTGGCCCAATATTCATTTTGAATTGGCAAATCTTTTTGGCCCAAAATTGGATAAAAATAACTGAAAATTAGCATAAAAAGTAAGGTCCAATTCTAATAAACTGCTCCTGATTGATTACATTCATGTTGCCACCATCATAAACCGAAATAGTTTTTCGTTCATGGAACTGGGTTTCTGCCACTAAAAGGCGTCTATAATCTTTTACAATATGCAAACCTTAATACAAACCAAAGTAACTAATCCCAAGACCTAATTTACACACTTTAGAAAGAAAATAACGAAGAAAACAAAGCAATCTTCTTGCCTCTATACATATGTTTTTGCAAGAGATGGAGTTGCAATTGCAGTGCGCTCCTTCC
>SNQJ01S0064578.1:56245-66418 GCA_010110895.2 Picea sitchensis
AATTCAGACCGCGTGTCTAATTTTTGGGAGAAAGGTACCCCTTATATGCCTCAGATAGTACCCTGGGTAAAAACCTCCCCATAGAGATACCCTCCTTGAAAATCCCATCAAGAACTAGGAAAGAGAATGTGAAGGTGCAAGGCTTTAGTAACCTGGCACGAAGAGGAATGACCCTCTTGAAAAACCTGAGATGGAAGCATAAGGATAAAGTATTGAATCGACAAATGAGATTATGTCAGGAGATTTGTGGTCACTCACGACCGTCAGATCGAAAGGAGAAGATAGAGTGTTAAGTTCCTTAACCTTGATAGGTGGTGATCGACGAAAGAGATCCCGTCAGGAAATCTGCGGTCACACACAACCATTAGATTGGTAGGAGAAAGTAGGGTGTTAAACGCCATACCACTTGGTTTCTTTGTGTCTTCATGGGGAGCAAAGAGATCGGGACCGTAGACCCCCAAGGTCCATGAAAGTATCCAGACTGTGGATCTTTCCATGATTAGGAAGTCGTGGGAGATCCCGCAAGTAAGGAATCTGTCTAAGCCGTCAGATCTCGACTGAAAAACCCGACAGCCATTGGATCTGTCAGGAGATACCTGAGGGTTAAAACCCCAGTGAATCGGGACTTTCCATTATGGAAACTCTAGGATAGATCTAGACCGTCCGACTAATGGAGGCCATGTGTCAAAATATTACCCATATCGGGAAATCGGGGATCGAGGATTTGGGAGTTTCGTTGACAAGAGATCAGGACTTTCCATTGTGGAAACTCCGGGATAGATCTGGACCGTCTGACTAACGGAGGCCACGTGTCAAAAGATTACCCATATCGGGAAATCAGGGATCGAGGATTCGGGAGTTTCGTTGACAAGAGATTGAGACTTTCCATTATGGAAACCCTGGGATAGATCTAGACCATCTGAATAATGGAGGCCACATGTCAAAGGATTACCCATATTAGGAAATCGAGAATTCAGGGATTCGGGAGTTCCGTTGACAAGAGATTGGACTCTTGCCTCGATAAATCTTGACCTATAATATGGAGATGTTAGCATGTGGTTAAAACCCGATGAATGGACGAGATTTCTTTGGGGGATCTCAGGGTCTATAATGACTGTCAGATGTGGAGAAGAGACATCAACTTTAAGCCAGGGTGCAAATGTGCCTTAGGGTAAGTGGCGAGCAAATCTGGATGACCAAGGTCCACCCGCCCAGATCTACGGCTGAGGTTTAATTCCGGAGCCCCCTTGCCATTATGCCTTTAATAGGGGGGGGTTCGAAATCGGACGTGCAACTCTTGAACGGTTGAGATTAATTCACCATGATCAACGGTGCTCCGGTGAATTCCAGACCCCCCTTGCCATTCTGCCTTTAATGAGGGGGGGGGGTCCAGAATGGTGTGGCGTGTGAAATGGGGCCCCCTCCTGTCCTGTTGACTACCATGTCGCAATTTCCCTCTGCCACCTGTACTCCACTTAACCGTGCGACAGGGCCTGTTCTCATTGGTCGTTCTCTACCCTGGTTGGGATTTGTCCCTATTGGCCATTTGCTAACCTTGTAGGGATTCGTCCCTATTGGTCGGTCGCTAGCTCTGTTGGAGTTCGACGGTTGTAGAGTCGAACAATTCGACATCACTGTAGCATCGAGGCATGAAATAAAAAAGACATTTTGTTTATTTGAACTGTGATCATGACCTGTGATCACTTGGGAATGGAGAGAGAAAGAGCTAGCTTGCACTAAGCCTCCATAGGTAATTCGGGGGTTTTGATTCGGCGGAAATCAATGAAAAATTTGATCGAGGTAGTAGGTATGTGACACTAAGATTAAATAGTTTAGCCAAGATTTATTCACTAATCATATTAGCATAAATTTAAAAAGACTTGACCATGGTTAGACTGTATGGATCAAGTCATTCTTATTACATGGGGCCTTATTATTTTTATTTTATGCCCTCTTTTATTCTTTTCTTTTCTCTTTTCTTTTCTTTTTCTCTTTTCTTTTCTTTTTCTCTTTGTAAATCATTTGCAAAATGAAACATTGTTTGCAACCCAAAATACAGTAAAGGAATAAATTTCTAGTCACCAGTTGATCCTATGAATCATAGGGTTATAACAGAACAAATTTACAATAACCCTTACAACACTTACCTTGAGTAAATATTATTTTTTGTATAGTGAATTTATATATTGTTTATTATCATAGTGAAGTTTATTATTTTATCCTTGTGAACATATCGTTGAGTAAATTTTATTGTTATTATATCTAAATTATCTTTTACTCAAAAAAACACATGGAGTAATTCCTTTCTATTCTCATATATGTATATGTATATGTATATGTATATGCATATGAATATGTATATGTGTATATGTATATATCTATTAGATGGAATTTATGGAAAATAAATGAAGAATTATACTTAAATTGTGAGGAAAATTATAAGTAGTGTTTCTTTTTATAAGTACATTATTTGTTCAATGCTCTAATTGCTTGGAGAATGGGTAGAATCCATCGAATATTTCTATTAGGATATTTAGAAACTTAGGAGTTAGTTAAGATCAAATTGGTCTAATGTGTCATTAGGTTAAAGTGTGTTTCTTCAGTATGCATTTGTAATCCGATGGTCACGATATGTTCCCGGCATAGAGTAATCTGACGACTCATATTCTCTTTGATCTTAACAACTACATTGATCTGTGGCTTAGAACTTAATTGGTCAATGACCTATATTTAAAGAGCATGGAGGGTCATTTCCTGATGATAGATTGTGAGAAACTCTCTATAATATTTTTTCTTTTGCATTAATAAATTTCCTCAAGTGCCTATGTTGGTTGGGGTCGTGGATGTTTCCCCATATGGGTTTTACCACGTAAAAACATCGGTGTGTTGATCTTTGATCTTGCTGTGTGAGTGGTTACTGAATGTGTTCGTCCTCTGTTAGAATACATGTGTTGTCGAACATGGTATCAGATCACATTTGAAGACCCACTACAAATGTAGATCGAGATATTGAATATGTGTTGTCGCATCTCTATTTTCTATTATTTCTCAAAAAAATTGGGTGGAGAGGATTATTCCATTTCATCCTAAGCACTCATTTTAGTTAGGAATTCTTTTTGTTTCACTCGAAAAAGTTTCCATTACCCAATATAGGACTGTTTCAATCAGATCCATAGGTAGAAAGCGTAAATACGCCCTTTTTAGATTTTTATAGAGATAATATTTTAGTTTTATGTTTTTTGTTTCCGGGTTGCTACTCTTTCAAATCTGTGTATGATCTTTTCCCTACACTCTATGTGATCTCAAAAAATAAAAAACAAAAAAAAAAACGTTTTATTGTCTACATATGCTCTTTTTCATACGCTGTGTGTGATATCAACAAATCATAAATAGAGGGAAAACTTGCATTTTCCAGGTAAGCTAACCAAGATCTAACCCGTGTTGTTGTCGATAAATGAATTTTTTTTGTGTGTGTTAATGCATGAAAATGATCTTTTTTTAGCACGCCATCTCCCACAACAACAACAACAACAACTCCCATCCTCCTTATTAAGATTATAATGTGTTTTGCACTAGCTCACTTGGTTAAAAGTTGTTTTAATTAGTAAGAGGTCTTGAGTTCAAGTCTCTTTTTGTTGTTACTTTTTGAAAAAGTTCATGCCTTCATTGTAAAGTGTATTTCAGTTAAATTATAAAAGTGAATCATTATAAGTAGTTTTAGTATTATTTTTAGTTAGCTTTGTTTTGCATGCAAATTTAATTTACAAGGTAACTTAATTGTAAAATTGATTCTCGCTTATTCTATAAAAGTGGGTCACTTCATAAGAAACTTATTTAAAAGTGAGCTTATAGGAAAAGTAAGAAAAGGAGGAGAATCACCACATTGACCAACTTCTACTTGCAACGTGGCTCTTTTGCTAATTTTTATGCCTTTATTCAAAAGGGCATAACTTTCACATCTGAAGTCTATTTTCAATGTCTTCTTTTTTTTAAAACAACCTTACTTTTCAAGAGCTTTCCATTCAGACTATCAGTTTCATCCTTTAAATCCATATTTTCTACATATTTTAATATGTCCTCTCCCAGTGATCTTTTGCTTACCAATACCAACTAATTCTCATGGATCATAACATTTGGTATTAGAGCTCATTGATCCTAGGGTTTTTCTTCTCCAAGAAAGTCCTCTTAGCATTTTTGCTATAACGTTTTTTCTGGGAGGATGCAAACCATCAAAATTGGATATTATTTAGAGAACATATCAAGGTATATTTCGTAAAAATTTCAACTTCTAGGCCATCATACTTTCGAAGAGACACCGTGTGGAATACAGGGTCTCTAATTAGTCCTACTAACTAGTCTCAAATAGGTTTTCTGGATAAAATTGTCATATATTCTTCACTGAAGATCCAAATTCAATGAGACTAGTTGCATTGGAAAATGGACATTCTGTAGTATCCCTAGAACAAGTTTCATAATTATATATCAAATATTGTGCACGGGGCACTCTGTAAAAGTTCTCTCTCCTTGAAAGGCCAAAAAGCAACAAGGTGTGACGAACTTATCATAAATTTCACTTGGTACATTAATTTTTGGTCAGACCTTTGGCATTGAAAAGAGAACATATCATAGTACTAGAGGTTAATATTTTAGACTTAGGGGAGCCTTCAGAGCACAATCGTCACATCTCTTCTCATGGATGTGATGACTGCACTCATTCACAAGAAGGTGAGTACAATGAGGCTCTAAAGGAATTTTTATAATAAGCATGAATGCCAAAACCCTAGACATCAAAAAACCTGACCCTAGGAGATGAAGTGTTGAAATTCATGTGGGCCCCATTAGGGTAAGTTAGTACATCAACTTCCTAGGTTCGTAACTTTTTCATACGATCTCCATTTTAGGCACATGATAGCCCGTTGTAAAGGTATATCTGAGGATTGCACATGTTTCCATCAGAATCTAACTCCTTATACATTATCACTATGGCGAGCACTAAAAACGATGTTTGGGGCCTCAAAATGGCCCCGAAAGTTGGGGACCCGAAAACTAGGAAAAAACTGCCAAACTAGAAAACTGCCAAAATGAACCAATTGGAATAGGTGGAAGGCCACTGAAATCCATATGGATCAAAGGAAAACCCTCTAAAGTGATCATCTCTAATAGCATGTAAAAATTACTCAAAAAGGGACACCAAGGTGTAATTGCACAATTGTGCCCACTTGATGTTCAAACATCTATAGCCCCTGCTCCATCAGATCTCCAAATAATTATCAACAATCATTCCAAGGTATTTGGTGAAATTCCTAAGGGTATTCCACCTGCTTGAGATCATGACCATGTTATTCATTTACAACCAAGAAGTGTACCACCTAACATTAGGACTTACATGTATCCATATGCACAGAAGAGTGAGATTGAGCACATGATCCAAGAACTGTTAGAGGCTGGCATCATTCAAGATAGCCAAAGTTCTTTCTCTTCACCAGTGGTGTTGGTTATGGAAAAGGATGGTTCATGGCTTATGTGTACATATTATAGATATCTCAACAAAATGTCCATCAAAGATAAGTTTCCTATCCCTGTCATTGATGAATTATTAGATGAATTGCATGGAGAAAAATTATTTAGTAAGTTGGATCTTTGTTTGAGATATCATCAAATCAAAATGAGGTAGGAAGACATTCCTAAAAAATATTTTAGAACACATGAAGTTCATTATCATATTTTGGTTAGGCCATTTGGACTTACTAATGCTCCTTCAACATTTCAAAGCTTGATGAATTCTATTTTCAAGCCATTCCTTAGAAAATTTGCATTAATATTTTTTGATGACACACTAAACTACAAAAAATATTGGGAAGAGCATGTAAAACATGTTGACAGAGTATTACAACTATTGGAAGAGCAACAACTTTATGCAAATCCTTCCAAGTGTGCCTTTGGGTTTAAGAAGTGGAATATTTGCGTCATATTGTATCTCATGTAGGTGTAAAAGTGGTCCCTAGAAAAATTAGAGCTATGAGGGAATCGAAAATTCCCAAAACCTTGAATAAACTTAGAGTATTCTTAGGATTCATAGGCTACTATCGCAACGTTTTCAAGAACTATGGTCAAATAGCTTATTCTGAAAGGATGAAAAACTTGTCTGATGTAAATGGGTGTATAGAAATAAGTATGGATCATATAGAAGTGTTGAAAGATAAAAGGCTCGGTTTCTTTCCAAAGGGTTCTCTAAAGTTGAAGGAATTGACTATAATGAAACATTTTCCCTCGTAGCCAAAATGAATTCCATCTGCCTTGTTCTAGCCCTTGTTGCCTCACATAAATGGGAGGTCCATCAAATGGATGTTAAATCCTCCTTCTTGCATGGGGATTTGAAAGAATAAATGTATATGGAACAACCTCCTAACAATGTCCAGAATGACTCCAACCTTGTTTTTCACCTTAAGAAATTTCTTCATGGTCTTAAGAAATCTCTTCAAGATTAGTATGCCAAAATGGATATCCTTCTTCTTGATGTTGGCTTTTCTATATGACATTTTGATCCTAATGTCTATACCAAAAAATAAGGAAGTCACCTCATAATACTTGTTCTTTATGTTGATGAACTTATCTTCGTTGGTAGTGACCCTAAAATTTTAACCCATGTGAAATCTAGCCTTAAAAAGAAATTTGAAATGATAGACTTAGATTATTTGCATTGTTTCCTTGGCCTCAAAGTATTGCAAAAAAAGGAAGGAATATTTCTTTCCTAGTTTAGAGTCAAACCAGCCCCTTCTCGCTTCCATTCTGGAGTCAAACTTGTTGCTAATTGTACTTCTCCTAAAGTTCATGCCACCTTGTACCATCAGTTAGTTGGTAGCCTCTTATATTTGACTCATACCCATCCTGATATTTCCTTTGTTATTAGTCATGTTGCTCAGCATATGAAAACACCCCATGAAAGCCATTGGAAAGTAGCTAAAAGGATACTTTGGAATTTTTGGGGTACAATTCAATTTGGGATACATTACAATTCAAAGGGGACTCCCTTGTTGGTTGGTTTTACTGATTCAGATTGGGTCAATGACCTTGATTATCAGATGTCTATAGTAGGTTGTGTTTTCAACCTTGGTTCTAGACTTGTCACTTGGGCTTGTAATAAACAACATGTTATTTCTCTTTCTTTAACATAAGTGGAGTACCTAGAAGTGTTTAATGAAAGTCAAGAATCCTTGTGGCTTCGATAGATCCTTTCATAATTTGGATTCTAGTAGAATCATTCGACCACACTCTAGTGAGACAATAAGATTTCCATCAATATCGCCAAAGATTCAATTCAACATCATCACAACAAACACATTGAGCTACACATTCACTTCATTAGAAATCTCATTCATGATTGAATTATTGAAATGCTCTTCTACACCAGAGAAGATCAAGTTACATACATTTTCACAAAGTCTCTTATGGAAGCAAAGTTTTCCAAACTTAGATCTATGTTAGGAGTTCAAGAAGTTGTCATTAAGAGGGAATAGGCTCTAATGCCTCATTTCTTCTCGTATTATGTCTCATTTGTAAATCCTTCCATCCTATCCCAAGTTGTTCTTAAGGAGGGATGTTAGGATATCTAGGCACTTAGGAGTTAGTTAATATCAACTTGGTATAATGTGTTGTTAGGTTAAAGTGTGCTTCTTTAGTATGCATTTTCAATTCAACGATCATGATATGTTCCCAACATAGAGTGATCTGCTGACTCATATTATCTTTAATATTAATGGCTACATTGATCCATGGCTTAGTACTCAATTGGTCCATGACCTCTATTTAAATATCATGGAGGGTCATTTGTCGATGATCGATTGTGACTAACTCTCTATAATATATTTTCTTTTGCATTAATAAATTTCCTCAAGTGACCTTGTTGGTTGGGGCTGTGGATGTTTCCCCATATGGGTTTACCACATAAAAACATCGGTGTGTTGATCTTTGATTTGGTTGTGTGAGTGGTTACTGAAGGTGTTCATCCTCTATTGGAATACATGTGTTGTCTAACAATTTCATTTAATTGAAGCTTCCAGAACATATATAAGGTAATATGCATCATCTGTAATGTGTTTTTGAAATCAGTTTTCTCATTTGGATAATTAATAATGGATTAAAAGAATAAAAAACCCTTCTAAATGCATATTTTGGTGTTAGACCAGTTTGTATCTCTTTCTTCATTCAATTATAAAAACATTTATGATTATCTCTATTCCCTGTTGAATGTTCATGATGTTAGATTAAAGTTCATTGAAATTATCATAAGTCCAACTCTATGTGTTACGTATTAAGTGTGATTTAGATATTTTTTCATAGCTATTCAAGTGTGTTAAAAAAGAAACAACTAAAGTTTTCCATGAATCTATTTGAGGAACAGGAAAACCCATGATCAATTCCAAACCAAACTTTCCAATATGTCAAACACATAGATCTACATGTCGAAGAAGTTATTGATTGCAACTAGGAATTCAATATTTGTCTCCAATTTCATGTATCTCTAGCAAATCAACCAAAATATTGAGTCAATAGACATCAAGATATCTTGTGTATTCTTGGCCTTTGTATGCAAATAGTTGGGAAAGTTATAATTAATTATTTTTACCAAAATTGAGGGTGTCAACTCAAAGTTTGAGTTAGATTGATCATAACCAAAGTTGATTTTCAAAATTAGAGCATAGTTCTATCAAGAACTAAACTCACAATTCAAATCGGTGTGGTACTTCCATAAGTTTGGAAGTTTTATTTGTAAATCAAATAAAATATCTCCAAGCACTAAGTTGCAAGGAGAAATTTTATCATTTCATCCAATCAGAGTTTGTTAGTGATAAATGAATTTGGATCGATCTATACAATAGGTGTATTATTTGGAAAAATAAATAGCACTAAGGAAAATTTATCCTCCATCACTATAGGTTCTCTCTTTAACTGGAGCTACATGTTAGGAATAAGATCACAGAGCAATAATACAAACAAATGAAAAATGAATGTGGAAATAAAACACAGAAGAGCAAAATACAATAGAGAAACCAATATACATGGTTCACCCGACATGGGATATGTCAACAAAGAAACATATACTCCTTCCTTTATTCCATCCAAAAAAATGAAAGGATAACACCTACAACACATCCATTGTTGCCTCCTCTTCACTCTCTCATGGTTTCCTCTCTCAGACACAATACTCTCTCTCATTGTATTAACTTCACCATTACAATAAAATATATAGGATCCCGCGACATCCAAAAATCCCTAATCCATTGACATGGATTATATTACAACCTTAATTCCATAATTTGAATTAGAAAACCATGGGATGGAAAACTATGTCAAAACTGCCAAAAAAAAAACACAAAAAACCGTCCAAAAACATTTTCTCGGGCCATCCGGCCCCTTGTGACCCTCTCGTTGTACATGGCACAACATAACAATGCATGGGGATAATCGTGACAATAATATAGCACATACCCAAATTTTGGGAAATAGGATCCAAATGTGGCTAAAACAATACCTCTGAATCAGGCTCCACAACCAAAAATCTCCCACTTAGAGACTGATCACAATAACTCCACTGCTACTGCACAAACTGGACTATCCTCCAACTTTGGACATGGAAATTTTATCATATTCACCATTATTCTTGAAGGACAACTGAAACTGAGAAAGAATTTAGTTTCTCTTTGACCACTATCTTCGTCAACATGTCTGCAAGATTCTGGCTAGTGTGTATTTTCCATCTTCAATTGTCCATCTTCCAAAATTGATTGTATGAAATGGTACCTGAGTTGCATATGTTTAGTCTTAGAATGAAGGTTGAGTTATTTTCAAGATGAATGGCACTTTGTATATAACTATACAACTTGTTATTCTCTCGCTTCTTTTCCAATTTCAAGGAGAAGATCATGAATTTTAAACAGCTTTGTTTTAGTTACGTAATAATGAATATTCATTTCTTTTCTTTTTTTTCTTTTTTTTCTTTTTTTGAAGGAAAAACATTAACTTCCACCACAAGACAAATCTCCATAATTTCTCAACTATTACTACTCATTCTTCCTCCCTAACCTACTTCCATCTCCATTCCTATCCTTCCTCTGCTAGACTATCTTGGAGCGTCAACTATATTGACCTAACTCCAAATAGAACCCGTAAGTG
>SNQJ01S0064579.1:15024-36064 GCA_010110895.2 Picea sitchensis
ACCATCGATTCACCATACTTCACCAAATTTGTAAATGAAACTCGATTGTTGATCACCTAATCAAATGTGATCTGGGTTGTTGATTCCCCAAACTTCATTGATAAATGGTGAATTCCTTGGTTTACATGGCATGACATGTGGACGTTGACGTGGCATGACACATGAATGATAACCACCTATCACTTGGGCACATCCTCCTCCTCTTCTCCCCTTCACCACTGATCGACAATTTTCTTCGATGAAACAATTTGTCCATGAATTTTGATGATCATCGATTTCTCTTGGAGAACTAAATGTGTTCACGAATTTCGATGAACCCTGATCACTCCATCGATGATAAACGATTTCTCTTGGTGAACTAAAATTTTCCATGAATTTCATTGAACCATGATCGCTCCATCAATCATAAAATTTTTATCTTGGTGAATTAAACTTTTTCACAAATTTGAATGAACCCTAATCACTTCATCAATGATCGACAATTTCTCCTGGTGAGCTAAACTTGTTCAGGAATTTCACCAAACCTTGATTGCTCCATCGACAATTGGAAATTTCTCTTGGAAAACTAATCTTGTTCATGAATTTCGTTGAAGCCCAATCACTCCATTGACGATTGACAATTTATCTTGGTGAACTAAACTTGTTCACAAATTTCATTGAGCCTTGATGAGCTTCAAATCTAAGATGAATCTTCGCCATTTATTCTTACTATTCAAGTGATTTGGTCTATTGATTCTCCAACTCTTGAGTCACCATTAAAACATGAATTTCTACCTCCCACTCCAATTTTTAACTCTACAACTTGCATATTGATGTCATTGATCATCTCTTCAACCATTATGAGTGCAAATTTGACTTGAATTTGCTTAGAAATTTTGGGATTTCACTCTGGTTGCACAAATTTACCCAAATCCATCACATAACAAAATTTGTAACAATAATTTTTCCTAATTTTCTCTGGTCCTTGGACCATATGTGTCTAGTGCTAAACCAGAATCTATGATACCAATTTGTAATGTAACCAAAACAATAAAATTTTAAAAACTTTCTCGCATACACAAAAACAATAATTACAACAAGCAACATGTGGAAATACTCATGCAATTAACAACATTTATAAAGACATGAATGAAACTATTTAAGTAACACACGACATTTAAATATTCATTTACACAACAAAATTAGCATAATAAACATAATATAAGACTTATTTGTTCATAAATTAATCAACTTGTTGCATATGAAGGACATTCCTCCCAGACATAGGATTGTTGTTCATTTTCTCTCAACAACAAGCCACCCCCAAGATAAGGCTACGATTCCACAATGAGGGTTTTCCCTATTGGTTTTCCACTCTCCATGATTAGCAACCCAATACTAGGTTCACTCCAACAACAATTTCAATCCATTATCTCTCTTCCCCTCAACCCGCATAACTCAAGGAATATGATTCCCTTTCTTTTCCACATAGTCCCACAATCATTCCCACTTCCCTCCAAAGTTGTAGAACACTCGATTGGCCAAGAATCTCATAGATGGGGGCTCCAGGAACTCTTAGCTTCTCTAGGAGTGTTTGCAACCTCCTTCACAACACTCTTGAGCCATTTCTTCCATAGGAAAATAATCCATAGGAACATATCCCATTTTTACAAGCACACGGGCCACAATTAAAACATAAATATAGCCCAATAATGGCTACCTTCAAGTGCAACATGTTTGGTATTCTTTTCCATCACTCAACTCCCCTCTTGTTGTCCAAAAACAACATTTAAAACCTATCCTTTTTTTTCATCCAAATTTCGTTTTCTCTGCCATGAATGTTGACTCTCACTCTTCCCCAAAAGGATTGCTTGACTCTCACACTTCTCCTATGATAATTGTACTCAACCCATGCTCTCAATAACTTTATGAGATGATCTTGCACACCAAACCTCTTACATGAATTCAATGATTGAGTATCTAATAAGTAAAATGGGATGATTAGATGGTAATGATACAATAACTTAGGCAATGACATTGATTTCCCCTTGGATCCCCCCTTTATCCCCCTCTCTCGTGAAATCATATCCCCCCATTGTTATTTTCCCTCTCATATTGAATCCAATGATTATTAGTTTTATTAACGATTACAATGTACAAATACATATCTCATCCTTGTCCATATAAATCCATACAAACTATCCCACCTAAAACATATCAAGTCACCAACCTAAATCACATTTACTCAATTACATTATAATTTTCGAGGATTAAAACTAGGGATGAAGACACTAGATTTTTATTATGCATCTAAGTGTTGTATTTGCAAAATAAATTCCCCAACTTGTTTGAAAGGAAATATGGGTGTAATGGTAAAAAAAAATTCTATGGATGAATTAATTAAAGAACCATATATGATCGACTATTGATTTGAGCTATTGTTATTCGTTTTTATCTTCATCATGGGTTACCCTTATCCATGGATGTCCTTTATGTAGGTAGCTATTGTTGAATACTTTGCATTCCTCGAGGAAGGTAGGATAGAATTTTTCATGAACTCCCTGATGAATGATTGTACCCTAAAGTTATAATTTCCCTACCTTTGGAGAATTTACATATAACCAAAGCATGACAGTAAGGGGGATTTTGTTTAAAATTTTGTTTTTACAAATAATAAACTAAATTCTTATGTATGTTTGACTTTAGACTTTGTATTTTCATTTATGTTGGTAATCAAAACATGTCATGTGTTTCAAGTGTGTTTATGTAGGTACCAACGATTGACTAATGTCTCTTTTCATAATCAAAGAAAGTGGATTTCAATTTCATATATATATATATATATATGAAGTGACATTTCCCCAAAATTACTAGAAGATAATTGATGCACCATGCCTAGATTTTCATATTATAAAGAGTTGAATAGACATAAATGTTTGAGGATAACAATGAACAACATCATAGGTTGATACTAGCATTGGTTTTCTCATGCCTATGACATTTTATTTCTAAGAACCATAGGGATTAATCAACTAGTAATATAGTGAAGGCCAAGGATTCAAGGGAGACATGTTTTGCATAAAAATATTTATCAAAATTGAAAAGCAACCTCAAGACCATTGTACACATCTACACCGAGGGGTACTGGGAAGAAAATGATTGGGGAATCACTTGTGGATTACCCATTGAGGGCATTCCCATTCATATAAGAGGAGCTATTAGAGCATGCATTCACCCCCTTATGTTCTTTTTTCTCCTAATGGCATGTTAGTCTCAAGGAATAAATACTAGCTAGCTCGATCATCTCCATCAACATTAAATTATCATCAATACAAACTCACTCAATGGAAGGAAAGTTTCATTAATTAATGAATATATTTGAATGATTGATGATAAATAAATATGAAAAAGTTAATAAAAGATGAAACTATTGAACTATGAATAAGAACGTGGGTGAAATGTTATTGGTAACTGAAGCATTATCAAAAGAGGTAATTCTCAATCCTAGACCATCTTAAAACACAAGACCACAAAGATTAATTCAAATCCATTAATAAATAAAGAATGAAGGAAATATCAATATATTCAAGTGTTAAATTAGTTTAAACAAGATTCTTATCTGTCCAAGTTTCCACAATAATGGTCTTTCCCTCCTAGAGAGAGTTTGAGCTTTGGTTTTCTAATGATGCATTGTTTCTTCTAAATTGAATGCATTGTATAGTATATTTTCTAGGTAATTAATTTCCTTTTGCTTACAACATATTTTATTCTCATTAAAAATTGATGATTTGTACCTTGAGACTGAGTTTTTGTTAAACTCAAATATTGTTTTCTCATGTTTCAAGTTTCCTTGCTTTTTTTTTTTTAAATTTGTTGTGGGCCTCAGTGTTCTTTTGGATTAGTTTGAATATCAATGTGATTTTATGGTTGATTCACTATTGGTTTATTATCTATTTGAGAAATTTCTATGTTTGTCCTAAGTTTTCGTTCTTCCTTAGATTTGTGTAATTTTCATGTTCATATCTTCATTGTGTTCAAGCCCGATGATATTTTGGCACAATAGAGTCAAGATAATAAAATATTATAACTTGTTCATTATAAAAGGAGACTTGTAAACTAGAGTACCTGTTAGAGTATCCTGGGCATGAGTGGTAGTGGAAGAATGCAAACTTGTTCGATACACCATTGCTCAGCTAACCACAGAGCTTAAGCGCTAGTCACGAGTCATTTCTCTCAGAGGGCCAATCTACTCACATTAATGAAAATAAACTATTCTACAGGTGGTGGCCATATTTCCAATGTCAAATTTTAAAGAGACACTCTTATTATGTGGCCGTGCATATTCTATCCTTGAAAAAAAACACCATCCTTATTGCTCCTAAAAGCTACATATTTCCCTGATTCCCCGGTGCTTAAAGAAATATAAAAGAAACAAAAATGGATACGGGAAAGGAATAATTTCCTGTTTTAGGAGAATATGGACACTGACTGGAAATGGAGAAACGCAAAGGTATTCTGGCATTTGATGAGGTTTGATGAGATAGAATAGGGAAAATACTTGAAAACCTCTCATTTATAAAACATGGAGATTATGGCTTCCACTTGCAATACTAAGTTAAGTTTTTTGAAGAAATTAATCACACCTATCTTTTCTTGGGTTCAATTGGTAAATGACTTAGGTTGGGGAACAAGGTTATTCTAGACTTGGTACTTGAACATACCTTTTTGCAACACAGTGATAAAATTGATATGCCCCTGGTTGATTTTTTCTCAAAATTTTTAAGGAAAATAATATCTAACTTGTAGAGATTCATGGATTAGCTCAGTGTGTCACCAATTGTTGAGACTTCCTAGTCTAATGACTTGGGACCCTTTTTAAAATTTTAAATCCATCTTTTTAGAAATTATGTTCCAACTTTTTTACATTAATCATTTGATCTTGATAAATGATTGCTACATAATAAATAAATCATTTTTTATTGAATTCGTGTTTGATTTTTTTTCCCTCATACTGATATTTGTCATTTGATTTATCAAGCTAGTTTGTAGCTCATATTCCTTAATTATGTATTCATATCATTCCAATGATAGTTAACGGTTTTCATGAATTAAAATATTTCATTGGGTTAAGAATCACACCAATTTTAGATAGTATGTTGAAATCATGTACAATAAATATGATACTGATATTTGTCATTTTATTTATCAAGCTAGTTTGTAGCTCATATTCCTTAATTATGTATTCATATCATTCCAATGATAGTTAACGGTTTTCATGAATTAAAATATTTCATTGGGTTAAGAATCACACTAATTTTAGATAGTATGTTGAAATCATGTACAATAAATATGCAGAATAAATTGATAGAATCCCATTTGGGTAGAACCTCATTTTAAATGGGAGTTGGACATATATTTAAAAAATATTATTGTACATAATTTTGGGTATTATCCAAGTTGAAATTTCGAATATTGAAAAAGGATGTTTAAATAATTCTACATATTGCAATTTAACTATCAAAATTAAATTATGAGGTTCACAAGGATAAAAATATGTAGTCAAGGTTTCCCTTGTAATATCTCAATTTTGATCCTCGAAATTGCATTGTAAATGTATATATAATAAAAGGTTGAGAGCCAAACAAAGTGTCCTAGGGCCAAGCCATTATCATATGTAAATATTGTAAATTGAAACTAATAATAAAAATACATAATTAGTTATAGACCTCAAGGAAAATAACATGGGGGTTATGATTCCATGGGAGAGGAATGGAAGGGGGATTAGGGGATAAAGAGGTCAAAAATCTAAATAATAATATTTTATTATAAGATAAAGTCTTTAACTTAAATTATTCTATGTCAAATCAATCTTCAGATGATTTCCAAGGTACTTATGTGGGCTTCATAGTTAGTCACATGGTTAGTTTTTGGCATGCAAATATAAAACATACTTTTTGGTTGTTTTCCATAATTCTCCTAGTTAAATGTCCATTATTGGAAGGGAATCCATGCTAGAGAGCCATGCTTCCATAAATGCCCATTATTGGAAGGGAATCCATACTAGAGAGCCATGCTTCCATAAATGTCCATTATTGGAAGGGAATCCATGCTAGAGAGCCATGCTTCCATGCCTATAACAAAGTGTTGAATGTGAATGTTATGTGAATTATGTGGGAAATTTCCCATTTTCATGACTAATTACCATTATTGATAGATCCATTATAGCCGAGAATTCCTAGAGGCCCTAGATAAGATATTTCTTAGCTAGTGTGTGCTATAGCCTTGGAGGGAATTGGGATATCCAAAGGGATCATGTGTTAGAGAATTGGATCGCATTCCCTGGGTTGCGTAGACTAAAGGGGAAAGAGAGCTAGATGGTTGGAATTTTTGTAGAAGTAAAATACTATGAACTTATTTGGAAATGGGTTGTGTGTAAGGATTGCAGATAACCATAGGAGATACATCATCCTTGTGAACTCATATCCATAGCTAATGGGTGTAATACCCCAAGGGCGAGCCCCTGTTGAATTGTAAACATGTTTTATAGGTTGGTGAACTAAGTGATTATAAGCTAGGTGGCTTATGTGATGCTAAAGGCCCGTGAGCCTATTTTTGTATATGTAATTATGCACATAATTAATATAAAATACATCATTGAGTGTAGACCGACCATGAAGAAAGAGTTATGGAGGACGAAGCTCCACTAGGTGGGTAAGGGGAAGGAGCTAAGAGGCTAGGGAAAAGTGCTAAGATTGAGGGCTTAACCCCAAGGGAATATTATAATATATTTTCCTAAAAGACTAAGGCTAGAGAAATAACTCATGTTATCCTAAGTTCCCGTGGGAAGGGGAAAACAATGAGAATTGGAGCTCATGCAACTTCATGAGGACATGTGTCCGATTTGGGACATGCATATTTATGTGGGAAATGAGTCATTGTGGGGGTTCACTGAGCATTCTAGTCATCCTTCATCATGCACTCACGCACTGAGACATTGAGAATTCACGCACCCAATCATTCTCACCATCGTTGAACCTCCTCCATGGTCGTCCTCTGTAACTACACGCATTTGTACTTGCATGAGCTTGTACCCTGCCTTAATGTTTTCTATTGTTGCTATCACCCTTACCCGTAGACTTAGAAGCTAGACAGAAGAAGTAGGTTGCCAGGCTTGTGGATTGAAGAAGCAGGTTGTGAGGCCTGTGAGCAACTTGCTCCGGGTGAGAGAGATTGTTGGGGAAGTGAATTCTCCTAGAGGGAGCCCAACAACATCTACAGATCTCTGACAATTCATGTATGGCATGTTCTGAAGCCCTGGAAGGGAAGTAGAGCAACCAATGGACTGTTGGATGATGAAGGTGTATAATTCTTGGGGTGGGACAGACATGTGGGGAATGAGAGGTTGTGAGTTGTGTGCGTAAGTTGGTTCCTGGGAGGGAATCCTTCCTAATGTACTGTGTGACTTCTCGTAGTCTCATCCTAGCTTAGGAATCTCTTTCCTAGGTGGATTTTAGCCTCAGCTCGGGGGTGACCCATTGCTGAGAATGATGAGCAGCGTGGTATAAGGCTGGGAGGTTCGTGGAAGGTCTACATGCAATTGGTGGTCTTCTCATAAAAAGATAAGTACCATTTCTATGTTAATTCTTATGTCGTGTATCATGTGCATGCCTTGATATTTACAAGAATTTCATGTGATGGCTACATGTATGTTTTATTTTTAATTCCGCATAAATCTTTGTTGTAGCAGAATGTTTATGCCTATTGAAATTTAGATTATAAATGTATGTTAACATAAAGTAGATCTTATTTTTAATCTATTAAGTAAGATATTTTCCACAAATGAAAGTGAGTCTTTCAATAAGGTGGCATGGCCCAGCCCTAGAATGGTTGGAGATGCTACAAATTCATATCAGAGCTTGAACAGAGCAGATTCTTTTGAAGTAGCATTCCCTGGCTTGGCATCCCAGGTCCTGTTACAAATTGCTATCAGAGCCCATGGTTCCAACACTGAACCTGGATGGGCCACGAATGTGGAATTTGAGTCAAAATTCCACAGGGATTTGATGTACAGAGTGTTAGAGGAGCATTGAGGGATCTCTTGGGTGGTAATGGAAAGCTCAAGAGGTATAGTGGTTCAGGAAAGTCAACAAAGAAAGGAGACCATAGTAACCGTGGGTTTAGGAACCACGAAATTAAATTTGGACTATTGGATTTGTTCGGGGAGGGAAATACCTCTCCCAATCATTGGATCTGGAGAAGGTGCATGGAGGTTAAACACCGAATTCCTTTGGACTTCGCCCCTCCGACTGTTTCAAAGTTGCAATAGTGAGAAAATTGTTGAAGTCCAAAAGTTCGGAGCCAATCCATACTGTCCATTTCCAGGGACACGTGTCTGCAAATTAAGCAATGTTCAGAATTCAATAGTCAAGGGGTTGTGTGGTGTTCAACAGCGAAATCCTCAGAATTCCCAGAGCTCCGAAGTCCCATAGCACCGGAGTGATGTGTATCTGTTTGGAATTTCGACATTCAGGAGTTGCGATGTGTGCTAGAATGGGATATCCTGAAGCCCGAAGTGTCAAAGTCCTTAAGCATCAGATGTGACATGGCATGATGACATCACCTAGGGTGAAGTGGACCTACTACCATAAGTCTGCCACTGTCACTTGTTTTTGTAATTTTGATAGGCCCTTAGTACCGATTGGGACCTGACATGTGTCACTCGATGGTGGGGTCACGTGTCACCACCTTGATTGACGACAATTGTAGTACGTGGACCCCAGAAGGTTAAGAAGTTCGAGAATTCAGTGTTTGGGAGGAAACTATTGGAAGAAATTGTAAAATTCTTTGATGCCTGAAGCTCCGGAGTGCTAAAGTACTGGACTTCCCGAATGACATAGCTTGATGACGTCACCAAAAGTGGCGTGGACCTGTTTGGGTGTTCGGCATTCAAATTTTTTGAGATATGTTACAGAGAAAACTCTTGAAGCCTGAAGCTTCGAAGTAGTGGAGCCCCGAAGCTCCGAAGGTGTACTGGACAATGGGTTCACCAATTCGACAACCCAAGGGTTTTGTGATGTGTAGAAGGATAAAACCACCAAAGCTCAAAGCTCCAAAGTCAAGAAGTCACAGAGGTGATGCAACCTACTAACGTCACCTAGGGTGACATGGAAACACATGATACGTGCCATGTGTCATCATTTTTCAAGCATTTCAAATATTGATCGGGCCAATTGGAACAGGACACATGTCACTAGTTAGATACGGCCACATGTCCACTCCTTATTTTCTGCCACATAGCACCCCTCTAGTGTGTGGTTGTTGACTAGACTCAGGTGGTTCACCAGTTCGGCGTTCAGGATAAAAGTTAAGGTCTGATAGGAAATCCACCGAAGCCCGGAGTCCCAGAGCTCCTATCCACCATAGATCTCGGCTAGGAGCATGGACCATTGATTCTTGAAATATCAGGGGGTTTTTTGGTTCGGTGATCCGAAAGTATTTTGTTTCAAAGTGTTAAGGTATAAAAGGTCGAAGACGGATTCAATATCGATTGTTCGTTGATAGGTGAATGTTGACCATAGATGGCATTCCTTGATGGAGTTTGCTAATTTGACAATTCGAGAGGCAGTATAAGATGGAGCCTTAGAAATCTTGAATCCCAAAGTCCCGAAGCTCTTGTTGACCATAGATCTAAACAAAAAAGGAGGATTTATGATCCATGAGTCCTCGGGCTTTAGGAGATTTGGGGTGTGCAGGTGTAAAGTCCGTTGAAGCACAAAGTTCCGAAGTCACAGAATAATGAAGTGACGTGGCATGCTGACATCACCTAGGGTGATGTGGACCATTGTTAGCATGCCATGTGTCAATTTGTTTCATTCCTTAGGTATGTCTTTTGTACCAATGAGAACTAGACATGTGACAACCATTGATTGGACCACGTGTCACCTATCCATCTGGCCATGTGTACACTCCTTGTTTTTGACATGTAGCACCCCTTTGGTGTGTGAGTATTGATAAGACTTTAAAATTAAGAGATTCATTGTTCAGAAGAAATGGATTGTGAAGAAGGTAGATCTTCTGAATCCTAAAGCTCTGAAGTGTCAAAGCTCTGAAGCTTCAAAGAGGCAGTTGTTCGGAAGATTCACAAATTCGATGTTTGGAGGAAATGAGGTGAGGTGAAAGGAAAACCTTTGAAGCCTGAAGTTACAGAGTTGTGGAGGCTCGAAGCACAGGATAAGATCCTTGCAGCTAGAACTCAGTCACATCTTATGGTCACATGCATTCTAGGGGTGAAGAAAAAGGGTTGGTGCTCGAAAATTGTTTTTGAGAAAAAAAAAAGGCCTTGAAGAAGGAGCTTGAGGGGTTTTTGATTTGTACAGAACTACACCTAATGAAGTAAAGAATTCATATAAACCTAAATAGAGGATCCAACATGGATCCAAGGGCCAATTCGGCTCTGAGATCGAAGAATCCATGTTTAGGGATTGCTTCAATGAAAGGAAAAATTTTCAAGTATCCATAACTTCCTACTCAAAACTTAGAATTGGGCATGGAAGCAGGAATTGGAAAGGTATTGAATAGTAGAAGATAATTTTTCACCTAGAAATTGGATATGAATAGTAAATTTCTTACGAAATCAATAGAAAAGAAGTCTGATATATTAATGAATCATAATGGTTCGTGTTTTCATGAAATTATTGAGAACAATTGGCTTGACAAAGTTCTGTTGGATGCACATTTTTGCAGAATTAACAGCTTCCAAAACAAAACAAAGTTATCACAAAGTGCAGAGATATGGATGATGCACAAGAGGCTTACAGTCAGGAATATGAGGTTAGAGGAAGGGATGTCCATTTGGGAGTGTTGAAGGAACAAACTCCAATGGACATGGAGAAGAAAAGGATGAAAACCTAAATATGGTTGAAACCATTAGAAATTTGCAAAAAGATGTCCAAAGTCACAAGGATGATAATGAAAGGTTATGAAATCCAAGGAGTAGAAGGAATACTTCAACATGAAGTTAATACAGAGCCTAGAAAGAATTGAAAATAAGTTGGATAAGGAGAGCGGCTCCAGCAAGTCAGAAAGCCACAGAACCCATGAGTAAAAAGGAAGATCTGTGAGTAATAGCAGACATCACCATCACTCTCAAAGAAAATACAAAAGGATATCACACGTCAGCTCAAGTCCATCTCCTTTCAGGAAGAATCATAAGAATTCTGGAGTGGATGAATTGAGAGGATAAATGAACAAGATCAAACCTCCTACTTTTGAAGGAGAGCACAAGAAAGATGAATATGTCGAGACATGGCTATTAGGCATGAGAAAATATTTCCAACTGCATAATTATTCTTCTCATGTAGAAGAAAGAATTGTTGTTTACCAAATTAGAGGAAACAAATCCATGTGATGGGATCAACTTGTGCAAGTGTAGCACATCAGAGAGAAGAATGTTACATGGAAGGAATTCAAGAAGCATTTTGAGAAGAAATACTTAACCAAGAGGTATTATGAAAAAAAATATGAAATATTTCTTTGAAATCAAACCTGGCAGCATGACCATTGATGAGTATGAAAGGATATTTTTAGAACTGTTGAAGTATGTCTCCTTCATCAAAGATGAGACAGTTAATATCTAGAGATATTTGAGTGGGTTTCCATCTTTCATCAGTGATAAAATTAAATATGATTATCCTAAAAATTTGGAGGAAACCATAAGAAGAGCCAAGTATTTATATGATCAGTAAAAGGGCAAGCCTACTTTCCAGAAGTCTTGGGAGGACAAGAATAAGTTTAAGAGGGAACAAATGAAGAAGGGGAACAAGCCACCCTTTTTCAGAAATAGTCCTCAATGATTGCCATCTTTTAGAGAACACAAAATGGCTGAGGTAGGTGGGAAAAGGCCAAGACAACCACCTATTCAATGTTGGGGTTGTAAAGGAGACCATAAGTATATACATTTTCCTCATAAAAGTGACAAAGTGAGAGTTGTCCACAATGTACAACAAGTTGAAACAGTGGAGGACATGGGCATAAGCGTTACAAGGATCTATGCAGCCCTGGACAACAAGAAATCATAATTTTAGTCACACATGATTGAAGTAGAAGGTATGATCAATAACCATTCCTTTACTATTTTAATAGATTTAGGAGCTAGTCATAGCTATATATATGCCAAGGTAGTGGAAATATTGCATTTTTCAAGAAGCAAGCATGGGAAATCTTGGTTGGTGTAGCTGGCTACATGAACCAAGAGAAAAGTTTTCAAGATGATTAAATCATGTCACGTAGACATGAATGGGCTAAGTACCAAGGAAACCTTCAACATCTCGCCCTTGGGTTCATATGACTATATAATTGGTATGGATTGGTTGGACCAACACCATGTTTTCTTAGACTATCATAACAAGGTGTTTACTTGTATAAATGAGGAAGGGAACCCGAGAACATTCCAAGGATTTCCCAGGGCAGTTACTGTTCGAGAAATCTCAACAATGCAGTTGAAGAAGTGTTATAGGAAGGGCTTCCAAATATTTTCAACTCATATGGAGGAAGCACCTAAGGATAAGGTGCCAAATATTGAGGATCATGCAGTCTTGAAAGATTTTGAGGATGTGTTTAAGGAGATACTAGGACTACCCTCAAAGAGAGATATTGATTTTTCTATAAATTTGATGCCTGGAGCAGCTCTAGTATCCAAGACTCCCTACAGAATGAGTACACCAGAGATGAAGGAGCTAAAAAATCATCTTGAATAAATTTTGAAGAAGGGGTATATACACCCAAGTGTGTCACCTTGGGGTGCCCTAGTTTTATTTGTAAATAAGAAATATGGGACATTGAGATTGTGCATTGACTTCAGACAATTGAACAAAGTAACTATAAAGAACAAACATCCATTGCCAAGGATTGATTATCTCTTTCATTAGTTAAAGGATGCAAGGATATTTTCAAAGATTGATCTTAGGTCAGGATACCATCAATTAAGGATCAGAGATGAAGACATAAACAAGACTTCCTTCCGAACAAGGTATGATCATTATGAAGTCACAGTGGTGCCATTTGGGCTATCAAATGTGCCAATTATTTTCATGTTCTTAATGGATGGTGTTTTCTGGGAATATTTAGACAAGTTTGTCATTGTCTTTTTGGATGAAATCCTTGTATATTCCAAGTCAAAATAAGAGCATGAGCATCACTTGAGGATGGTGTTACAGATGTTGAGAGATCACCAATTGTATGCCAAATTGAGCAAGTGCTCATTTTTGTGAGAACCGAATTCACTATTTGGGGCATATTATATATAAGGAAGGTATAGAAGTGGACCCTAAAAATATTGAAGCTATTAAAGGGTGGAAAGCACCTAAGAATGTGACAGAAGTTAGATCCTTCATGGGTCTAGCTGGCTACTACAAAAGATTCATTACAGGGTTTTGAAGGATTGCTCACTCGATTACTTCCTTGCAAAGGAAGGGGGTGAAGTTTCAGTGGACAATAGAATGTGAAAATAGATTCCAGCATTTGAAGTAGTTGCAAACCAGTGCTCCAATTATGAGAATTTCAAGTCTGAATGAAGATTTCATGGTTTGCACAGATGCATGCAAAGAAGGACTTGGTGGAGTCCTCAGTCAGAACGGATTTTTGGTATGTTTTGAATCCAAGAAATTGAAATAGCATCAAAGGCTCTATGCCACTCATGATTTGGAGTTGGCAGCCATAGTGCATGCATTAAAGAAATGGGGGCACTATCTCATGGGAAAAATATTTGAGGTGAGGACAGACCATAACGGTCTGAAATATTTGTTCGATCAGCCAACTTTAAATGTCAATTATAGTAGATGGTTAGAGTTTCTTTGTGATTATGACTTTGATATCAAGCACATCAAGGGAAAAAAGAACAAAGTGGATAATGCACTCAATAGGAGAGTGCATGAACTACATGCTACATCCATTAGCATGTATCAAACTGATCTTAAAGGAAGAATTTTTTAGGCCGCAAAAGCAGATTTGCAATACATGGAGTTAGTAAGAAAACTACAGCAAGGTAAAATGCAGCAGAAGGTTGAAGATTATAAATTGGGAAATGATGAAATTCTCCTATACAGAAATAGAATTTGTGTACCCAATTATCATGAATTGAGGAGTATGATCTTGAAAGAGATGCATAATGTACCTTATGTTGGACACCCAAGATATTAGAAAATAATTGTAGCAGTCAAAAGACAATACTATTGGTCAGGCAGGACGAGGGAAATTGTTGAGTACATTGCTAAATTAATGGAGTGTCAAAAGGTCAAGGCTGAGCATAGACACCCAGTTGGGTTGTTGTAGCCATTTCCCATTCCTGAGTGGAAGTGGGAAGTGGTGTTAATGGATTTCATCACCAAATTTCCCAGAACAAGCAAGCAACATGACTCTATCATCGTGGTGGTGGACAAGCTTACTAAAGTTGTCCATTTCATTCCAATGAATATCACTCACAAGGAAGACCATGTTGTAGATATTTATATGAGGGAAGTAGCATGCTTGCATGGAATACCCAATACAATTGTGTCTAACAAAGACCCAAATTTTACCTCAAGGTTTTGGAGGGGATTATTCAAAGCGTTCAAAACAAATCTGAACTTTGGCACAACTTATCATCCTGAGTCTACTGGGAAAACAGAAAGGGTGAACCAAGTGATAGAGGATATGCTAAGGATGTATGTAATGGAAAAACCATCTAAATGGGAAGACTATCTACACGTGGTAGATTTTTCTTACAATAATGGGCACCAAGCATCACTGAAGATGAGACCATTTGAGGCACTTTATGGTAGAAAGTGAAACACACCAATAAGTTGGGACAACCCAACTGATAGAGAAGTAGTTGGGCCAGAGTTTCTCATGGAAATGGAAGAGAAAATGTTGAAGATAAAATAGAATTCAAAATCTTCCCAAGACAGAAAGAAAGATATGATGACAAGGGCAGAAATCACAGTGAGTTTAAAGTGGGTGATCATGTATTCTTGATCATGAGTTTAAAGTGGCTCGTTACTGTGGGCCATTTGAAATCCTAGAGAGGATTAGAACAATAGTTTATATGTTTTCATTACCTGCATCTATGACCATTCATAATGTATTTCGTGTATCCTTTCTTAAGAAATATATACTTGATGTTAATCATGTCACTGATTGGAATGTGATTCAAGTGGAGTAAGAAGTCTCTTTCCAAGTGCATCCGGTACACATTATGGACTGGAAAATAAAACATCTTCGGAATTGATCCATAGAGATTGTAAAGTTCCAATGGACCTGGTACGACCCTGTGGACGCAACTTGGGAGCCCGAAGATGCAATGCAAGAAGAACACCCATATATTTTTGAAGATTTTGAAAATCTTTTTGATGTATGTAAATAAGATGCACTGAGGACAGTTCATAAATAAGGGGAGGGGATTGTAATACCCCAAGGTCGAGCCCCTATTGAATTGTAAACATGTTTTTTAGGTTGGTGAGCAAAGTGATTATAAGATAGTAGCTTATGTGATGTTAAATGCCCGTGAGCCTATTTTTTATATGTAATTATGCATATCATTAATATAAAATACATCGTTTCATTTAGACCGACCACGAAGAAAGAGTTATGGGGGACTAAGCTCCATTAGGTGGGTAAGGGGAAGGGGCTAAGAGGCTAGGGAAAAAGGATAAGCTTGAGGGCTTAACCCCAAGGGAATATTATAATATATTTTCCTAAAAAACTAAGGCTAGAGAAAGAACTCATGTTATCCTAAGTTATTGTGGGAAGGGGGAACAAATGAGAAGTGCAGCTCATGCAACTTCATGAGGACATGTGTATGATTTGGGACATGTAGATTTATGTGGGAAATGAGTCATTGTGGGGGTTCGTTGGGAATTATGACCATCCTTCCTCATGCATTCACGTACTGAGACACTCAACATTTATGCACCCAGTCATTCTCACCATCATTGAACCTCCTCCATGGTCATCCTCTGTAACTACACGCATATGTACTTTCAATAGCCCGTACCCTGCCTTAACATTTTATGTTGCTTCCATCATTTGTGCCATAACTGAGTTATGTTTTTGTTATCGCCCTTACCCATTGACTTAGGAGATGGACAAAAGAAGCAGTTTGTTAGGCCCGTGGATTGAAGAAGCAAGTTTTCAGGCATGTGAGAAACTCTCTCCAGGTGACAGAGATTGTTGGGGAAGTGAATTCTCTTGGAGGGATCCCAATAGCAGCTACATATCTATGAGAATTCATGTTTTTCCTATTGCTGAAGCCTTGGAAAGGAAGTGGAGCATTCGATTGACTATTGGACACTAAAGGTGTATACCTCCCAGGGTGGGACATGCATGTTGGAATGAGAGGTTGTGAGTTGTGTGCATAAGTTGGTTCCTGGGAGGGAATCCTTCTTGATGTACTGTGTGACTTCATGTAGTCTCAACCTAGCTGAGGAAACCCTTTCCTGGGTGGAGTTTAGTCCTGGCTCAGTGGTGACCCACTGCCAAGAATGATGAGCAATGTGGTCTAAGTTTGTGAGGTTCGTGGAAGGTCTACAAGTAGTTGGTGGTCTTCTCATAAAAATATAGGTACTATTTCTATGTCAATTATTATGTCCTGTATCTTGTACATGACTTGATATTTATAAGAATTGCATGTGATGGATGCATGTATGTTTTACTATTAATTCCACATAAATATGTGTTGTAGTTAAATGTTTATGTCTTTTGAAATTTACATTATAAATGTATGTTACAAGAAAGTAGATGTTGTTTTTATTCTATTAAGTATGATATTTTCTGCAAATGAAAGTGATTCTTTCTGTAAGGTGGCATGGCCCGGCCCTAGAATGGTTGGGGAAACTACAAATTTATATCAGATCTTGAACATAGCAGATTCTTTTGAAGTAGCATGCCCCAACTTGGCAACCCAGGTCTTGTTACAAGGGGTGTCCTATTGCAGAGAGATTAAGTGCAACCAATCCTATGGTTGGATGGAACACCCAATGTCTGTATCCAATTGGTGTATATTCACATAAAGATAAGTGTTATGGATTATTATGTTTATGTTGAGTTAATGTTTTGTATCTTGTGTGTTTAAATGTTGTTATGTTGAATAAATACTCTGCATTTATAGTTTTGAATGTTTTAGTTATAATTACATGAGTCTGCTTGTCATATCGAATGTATAAATTCATTATAAGGTAGGGTATAAAATATTATGATATCATAGGATGGAATATAAATATGGTGGAAGATAAATTTTGAAGTACCACACTACCCAAACAATGTACAAGGGTGGTTGGGTATGTCACACCCCTTTCTAATAAAAAACTTGAAAAATCAAAGGTTATAAAAGAGACAAAGTTGGGTTTGAATCTAAGTATGGAACCATCTATTGAAAAGCATGTCCTCTCCTTTACATTCTAAAACAAATCATTCACCACTCGAAGGTTGGATGTGAAAGTTATAGGTTTGTAAAGTTCATTAACTAAAGGTTTTTCCCATGCTTCTTCTCAATGACTTAAGTTTTGGTTTGCTTCTTCTCTTCATGGTAAGTGAATTTGAGGATTTTCTTATGATAGAAGGTTTTAAATACTCTAGGGTTTCCACACTGATCCAATTAGTTAAACTTGAATGAAATTCCTATAAATATTTTGATAGTTTTCTTATGTGAGGTGATCCTCTTGTAAGGAATTCTAATTTTTCAAACTCACTGAATAATTCTTGAGATTAGACCATTTGAAATGATTATATACAACCTTTGAAGTCCCATGCCTTTTTTCATCTATAAAAAAATATTTGTTTTTGTTGGATTACTCAGAGGGGGGGTGAATCAGTAATAGCGTAATTATAATCCTTTTTCTCCAAATAGTCCAAGTGTTATATCAATGTAGAATTATTATCCAATAATGAGAAATAAGAAATGACCAATCACACACATACACAGTACACCAGTTTTTTACGTGGAAACCCAAATCGGGAGAAAACCACAGAATTATTTTTCTTATATGTCTTGAAGAATTACATTCACTGGAAGCACCAACTTCCTTTATTTTCCAGCTGTAATTGGAAGGAGGCTCCAACCCCCTAATTTCTTAGACTACAACCTAAGGGAAGCTCCAACTCCCCAATTCTCTAGATACAACCAGAAGGAGGCTACAACACCCTATGTTATTCGGTTACAACCAGAAGGTGGCTACAACCTCCTGTCCTTGCCCCATCCAACCTCCCTGAAGTATAAGTAGAATGATGGAACCACTGTCAATATGTCACTTTGAGATATACTATTGTACAACTGTAACAACCTGTACCACTGACCTATATCCAATCTGTACAACTTCCCTGTAATCAATTTGTACCTGAACTAAACATGTATCTACAAAAATTACAACAGATACACGACTTGCAGTGTTGCAACCCGCGTATGTACACACCCTATCTGTTATGCAGCCCACGTATGTATGCTACCAAACTGTTATGCAACCTGCATATGCCTTATGAAAACTAGGGTTTCCTTTTCTTGAAAACTTCTAACCTTCTGTAACTTCATTCACATAGATATGTAACATGTCACTGTATCCAGACTGTAACTGTACCATGTGCATGCATCCTCATATATAACCTTTACTCAAGGAAAGTATTTCTTTCTCTAGTCATGTGTCATATAGGTATGTGTAATCATGAACAAGAATAATATCCCTCACATGATCTTAGTCATCAACCCCTTTCTAGTATTCAATCTCTCAATACATCAACTACTACACAAATACAAGCTCTCAACCATGTACCATAAAAACCCTTAGCCATATGCCAAGAAATACAATATGTGCCTCACAAGAAGTATCAATGATGAACAGACCAATACTATAATTTTTTAGATCTGACTTATGTAGAAGATCACATGTAGTCACTAGTCTTTCTAGGGAGAATCCTCAAATCTCCATTGTCATTCCTCATGCATACATCAAAATCCAACTATTCGTAGAAATAAGACATACCTTTTGAACCAATGGATGGATCTGATGTATCTGAGCACTTTAGACCTTCCTAGGATCTTGATTTCATAATCTAGAACCTATGCATCTTCATCTTCTCAAGTTTCCATGAATTTATCAGCATGTATGCTCCTTATACACAGACAACCTGCGTACGCACCAGAAAATAGGGTTTTTTGTAAATCTGAGAATTTCACCATCAACCCTTCATGCTACCTCAGACGTTCACCACTTCAGATGTATCCACAAGTATTTACAGGAAGCTTTACACAAGAAATATATATACAATATGTACAAGTGTATTTTTTTATTAGTGAGCTTTGTCTCTTATTTATATCTTCATGTAGTCTTACACTTTCCTTTTTTTAGGCCTTCTTCATTTAAAATAATTTCTTTTTGAAAAGTACTTTGATTCTTGGGGTCTTCTATAAGACTCATGAGGTTTCTCCAACTTCATATGTGCATAACTCTCTAACCGTGAGTGTTGAAGGAAAATCTCCTTGCGGACAGGTAGATCTCCTCTTAAGAGCTAGACTCTTAACTCTTAAGACAAAAGATGCTTATCATGGTCACTAACTTCCTTTTAGATCTAGATAAACTAACGTATGAGGAGGAAGGAGAAAAGAAGTACCTTTTTACTGGATTTTGTCCCTACATGGTCCGAGTTGAGCTCCAATCTTTCGCTCTTCGATAAGCCCTGTAGACAAAAAAAAGTACAACCACTTCCTACTCTACTGAGATTAGCTTGAAACAGATCTACCTATTAAAGACAATTTCATGTGAGATTAAACAAAAACAAGAAAGAAACAAGCCAAGCATATCATATTAATGAGAACAACAACGAAGGAAACTTACAACCATAGATGCAAGTGCAACATCTTCAACAAGTCCTCCTTGTCTAACCCTTTCTTCAAAAGACCCACGATCAGAATGGCAATAACTTCACTGATTATTCCCCTCTACTTCACTGTGTGTTTCCTATGAGATCATAGGTTTCATGCCTTCAATCATTCCCCCTTTCACCATGAGAAGGCCTGTTTAAATAGGCTTGGAGAGGCCCAACTACTTGAGATATCTTTGGAGTAAGTTGAGGATTTTCCTCCTTTAGTTATGGATCTGCCGTGTGATCATGGCTTGGCCAAGGATTTGAATCCAACCGCCTTTAGATATTGAGAGGATCTTCCCCTTGTTCTTCTCAACAAACCAATTTTCTTCCTAGAATAGGTAGTGCTCTCTCAAAAGGGGTGTCAGAGTATTATAGCGCTCCATGGCAATGTATAGGGGGGCGCCAGCACTCCTGACAGTAGTAGCGCTCCACAGAAAGGGAAAAAATCATTATAACTCTTCCAGATAGTCTTTAGGGGGGCGCCAACACTCTTAAGAGAGGTATAGGGGAGCGTTCTCCTCTAAAAACTCAATTTTAGTGGTTCTTTCAGATGGCAAGAGGTTCATAAACCCAGTTAACCATTCCTCTTCTTCCAAATCAAATGTTTGAGGTGTTTCAAGTGTCTTTCTGATGTCGTTATAGGTACAACATAGGAATTATGGCAATATGATTTTCTTGACACTTGCGACACTTGTGAGCAAAATGTGACACTTGCAACATTATCGAAGTGAGTAATTTCGATGTGTAACAGATTGCCCCCCAAAGTATGAAGTTAGAAGATGAGAAATGATAACTGAAATGCTTTGTAGACTTTCAAGCGAGGGTATAAACACAGAGAACCTGACAGAAGCTGCACACAAACATCCAACAAATATTATGACATGTTTCAAACCCAAGGCAGGCATACATATGCTTGGGTGATAAATACTTGCAAGATATGGCCGCCATAAAATACACTGCAGATCCATAATTGTATTGATAAAAGGTATAGCCACCAAGGATATAGCGTGGATCTATACTCATATGACCTGAATTGATCATAGCCATGAAGAATACACAATGGATCCACGAGATGAAAGGTAGATCTCCCTGCAGACAGGTAGATCTCCTCTTGAGAGCTAGACTCTTAACTCTTAAGACAGAAGATGCTTATCATGGTCACTGACTTCCTTTT
>SNQJ01S0064579.1:40722-59244 GCA_010110895.2 Picea sitchensis
TCCTGCATCTTTGTTTCCAATAATCTAATCTGAAGGATGATTCTTTTGTACTCATTTGCTAGGTGTCTTTGGAGATACTTGTTGAACTTGCTCTTATGTTTCTGTCGAATTCTCTTCATCTTCCTCTTCTACTTCATCTTCTTCTTATTCTTCAAAAAGTTGTTCCATTGATTTGTTTTCTTCTTCCTTTGATTCTGGTCTTCATGTTTCATCAATTGTTACGTTGATGCTTTCCACAACTTTGTTCAATCTTATATTGTAACACTTGTATTCTTTCCTTGTACTTGAGTAACAAACAAGAACTCCTTTTTCCACACGAGAGTCAAACTTTCTCATTCTACCATCTTCTCTTTTGATGTAGCATTTGCTTCCAAAAACTCTGAAGTGCCTCACATTTGCTACTCTTCCTTTCCATAGCTCGTAGGGAGTTTTGTTAGTGTTGTTTCTGAGAATTAATTTGTTTTGAATGTGAACTATTGTATGCAGTGCTTGTGTCCAAAATATATCTATCAATTTGGAATCCATTAGCATTGTTCAAGCCATTCCCTGTATTGTCATGTTGTTTATTTCAACAACTTCATTCTGTTGAGGTGTCCTAGCAATATAGAATTGTCTTTTTATTCCATGACTATTGCAGTAGTCCATAAATTCATTTGAAGTGAACTCTCCTCCATTATTAGATCTTAATCATTTGATTCTTGAATCCATCTCATTTTCAACTATTTCCTTGTAGATCTTGAAGTTTTCAAAAGCTTCTGACTTGTTCTTGAGAAAGCAAACTGCAATCATTCTTGTATAATCATCAACTAATAACATAACATATCTCTCACCTTTTAAGCCCTTTGTTGTAGTTGGTCCAACTAGATCAGTATGCACAATTTCCAGTGTTCTTGTTGTTGAATATTCCTTTGATTTGAGCCTGGTCTTTGTTTGCTTTCCTTGTTGCAAATGCTTGCATAAAGTGTTGGTTGGTTTCATGATCTGGGGCATTTTTTTGTCTTCTTCTCCTTTTCTAACTTTGACAAGGTTATCAAAATGCATGTGACCCATTCTTTTGTGCCATAGCCAACTTTCATCTTCCTTTCCTAGACAACACTTTTCATTTCCAATTTCACTTAACAGATATATGTTGTTTGAAGTTCTAGCAGCTGTATCGACCAATATCCCTGAACCTTATCTTCTTATCTCACACTTTTGTGAATCGAAAGTAACTTTATGACCTTGGTCACACATTTGACTCACACTTAGAAGATTATGTTTCATATCTTCTACCAGTAGAACATTTTGTGCCTTTTCATTCTTTTTCCCAATTCAGGCTGTGCCTTCTCCAATGATTTTGGCTGAATTATCATTTCCGAAGGAGACTGATCCATTTCTTTCCTTTCACAATGTAATAAATTTGTCTCTATCACCTGTTATGTGTTTTGAACACCCATTGTCAACATACCAACCGTGTTTCTTTTTCTTAGCTTGTAGAGAAACTGTGAATTCTTCATTGCTATATTGATCTTGTTTTTTTATCCATGTTGTTTTCTGAGGTTCTTGTCTGTGACTGTTGTTATTATGTTGAGGTTCTTTAGGAGAGGCTGTCATTCTGCAATCTTTGGCCACGTGTCCAAAATTGTTACATTTTTAACATTCCACTTCAGTGATCAAAGATTCAAACCTGTTGTAACTTCTTATTTGTGTTTCACTAGGTCTTCTTGAATAACCCCTTTGTGTATGACTCTCAAAGTTGTTATTGTTCCTATTGTTAGCTCTGCAATTCATAGCTTTATGTCCAAAATTATTACATGCATAACATAAACCCAAAAATATAGTTTGATACCTGGGATTTGAAGATCTTATGAAAGGAGTTTCTCTTATGAATCCTTCTTCTTCTTTAGGCCTATCTGTCTATTGTTGATTCTAAAAACTGAATCTTCTTGGTGGAGGAGTGTCTTTGTAATCTTTCTTGTATATCTTCCTCCCCCCTTTGATTGTTTCTGCATAGATTTTTGGATTTGTTTCTTGCTTTGTTGTTTTTGAGCTTGATCCCTTTTCTATCTGATTGTATCCAAGTCCAAACTTGTCAAGATGATATTTTTGACTGCTGATAATGTCATCTAGAACTTTTGAGCTATTCTACATATTTTTCTTTTGAATATCATTTCTTAGTGTGACAATCTTTGCTTCCAAGTTTACAATGATCTTGTCCTTTTATTCTAGTTGTTCTTTGAGTGCTTCTTCAATTCTTTTATCTTATTCTATTTGAACCTTCAATTTTGTGATCATTTGTTCTAGTTCTCGAGTGTCCTTTTTCTTGTCTAGTTCTGCTTGTAGTTTCTTGTTTTTCTTCTTTTCTCTTCTGATAACTTATATGGAACACATTAATTATTGTCGATAGTCAACTTCTGCCTCTCAATTTCATCTTCGACTTCTTCATATCCTTCTTCGATTTCTTCATATTCTTCTTCGGAGTCTTCTTTGTCAGAATCTTTTGCTGCCATGAATAGAACTCTTCCTGTCTCACTGTCACTGATTTTATCTTCATCTAATGATGAGATTTCTTCTTTGATGCATAATATTTTCTTTAAATCTTTCTTTGTAGTTCTTTTGCCTTTATATGTGTGTTTGTCTTTTGAGTAACCTTCATCATTTATCTTTTTCTTATGAGGAGATTTGTTAGCAAAATGACCAATACCATCATAATTAAAACAAATTAAAGAAATCTTACCTCTATACCTATCGTTGGTTCCCTTGTTTAGTCTTTTGATGAAGTTGGCCACTTCTTCATCATCTTTCGATACGTCACTGCTTCTGCTATAATCTTCTTGTTCCTTTTTATTTTTCTTTGATCTTTTGGATGCTTTGAAGGCTACTTCTTTTACATCTAGATTTTCCTATTTAGTTCTCATTTCATATGCTATGAAGATTCCATGCAGTTCATCCATGCTTACTAAGTTTAGATCTGATCTTTCTGCTAGTGTTGATATCTTAGGGTTGAATCTCATAGGAAGAGATCTTAGTACATTTTGAACAATTATAGACTCTTTGATTTCTTCTCCCAATCCTATGATTTCATTCATTATTTCATTGACTCGTAAGAAGTAGGATGAGATATATTCATCTTCCTTCATTTTTAGTTGTTCAAACTAACCTATGTAAGTTTGAAGCTTTTCTTCTTTGACTTTTGTATCTCCTTCATAAATATTTCGAAGCTTGTCCCAAATCTTTTTAGAGGATTTACAGTGTGCAACTTTGATGAATATTGTACCATTGATATGATTCAAAAGTGCATTTGTGGATTTGGAATTATTCTGACCAAGTTTCACTGCTTTGTGATTTGTTGGTGGAACTGTTGGTACTATGTATCCATCTACAATTGATTGTCAAATTTCAAATCCCTGTGCCTGTATATATGTCTTCATCATTATGCTCCAAAAAGCATACTTCTATCCATCAAATTGTGGTATTCCATTTTTATATGAATTGGTACTCTCCATTATCTACCTCTCAGTGGTTAAACTGATTTCTAAAGGAGCCTTCTCTGATACCAATTGTTGGATTACTGAGAGGGGGGGTGAATCAGTAATAGCGTAATTATAATTCTTTTTCTCCAAATAGTCCAAGTGTTATATCAATGTAGAATTATTATCCAATAATAAGCAATAAGAAATGAACAATCACACACATACACAATACACCAGTGTTTTACATGGAAACCCAAATTGGGATAAAACCACGGAATGATTTTTCTTATATGTCTTGAAGAATTACATTCATTGGAATCACCAAATTCCTTTGGTTTCCAACTTCAACTGGAAGGAGGCTCCAACCCCCTAGTTTCTCAGGCTACAACCTGATGGAAGCTCCAACTCCCTAATTCTCTAGCTACAACCAGAAGGAGGCTACAACCCCCTATGTTCTCCAGCTACAACCGGAAGGTGGCTACAACCACTTGTCCTTGACCCATCCAACCGCCCTGAAGTATAAGTAGAATGATGGAACCACTATCAATATGACACTTTGAGATATACTATTGTACAACTATAACAAGCTGTACCACTAACCTGTATCAAATATGTACAACTGCCCTATAATCAATCTGTACCTGAACTGAACATGTATCTACAAAAATTACAATAGATATGTGACCTGTACTATTTCATCCCTCGTATGTGCGCACCCTATCTGTTATGTAGCCCATGTATGTATGCTACCAAACTGTTATGAAGCCTGCATAAGCCTTCTGAAAACAAGGTTTTCCTTTCCTTGAAAACTTCTGACCTTCTGTAACTTCATTCACATAGATCTATAACATGTCACTATATCTAGACTATAATTGTACCATGTGCATGCATCCTCATATATAACATTTACTCAAGCCATGTATGTCTTTCTCTAGTCATGTGTCATATAGGTATGTGTAATCATGAACAATTATAATATCCCTCACATGATCTTAGTCATCAACCCCTTTCTGATATTCAGTCTCTCAATACAACAACTACTACACAAATACAAGCTCTCAACCATGTACCATAAAAAGCCTTAGCCATATGCCAAGAAATACAAGATGTTCCTCACAAGAAGTATCAATGATGAACATACCAGAACTATAATTATGTAGATATGACTTATGCAGAAGATCACATGTAGCCACTAGTCTTTCTAGGGAGAATCCTCAAATCTCCATTGTCATTCCTTATGCATACATCAAAATCCACTTATTCATAGAAATAAGACATACCTTTTGAACCAATGGATGGATCTAATGTATTTGGGCACTTCAGACCTTCCTAGGAGCTTGATCTCAGAATCTAGAAGCTCTGTATCTTTATCTTCTCAAGTTTCCATGACTTTATCAACATGTACATTTGCCACTTCAGATGTATCCACAAGTTTTTACAAGAATATTTACACAAGAAAATAGATATACAATATGTACAAGTGTATTTTTTTATGAGTGAGCTTTGTCTCTTATTTATATCTTCATGTAGCCTTACACTTTCCTTATTTTAGGGCTTCTTCATTTAAAATAATTTATTTTTGCAATGCACTTTTACTCTTGGGGGCTTCTATAAGATTCATGAGGGTTCTCCAACTTCATATGGTCATAACTCTTTAAATGTGAGGATTTAAGTGACATTCCACATACCACCAAAAATGGCATGACAAGCACTATCCATATAGGATAGTTTCACTCACAAATTCACTGTCCTTCATCTCATTATTCCTCAAATAAGAATGGGTTCTCTCACTCTGCAAAGTGTCTTCCCATGAGGGCTTTCACCATAATGGGACCACTTTGGAGTTCATCCATTTTTACGTCTTATCAACCATGATAAGACAATAATGAGTCATCTTTACATCAAAAAATCTTGGGTCCATTACCCAAACCTTGTGTTGCGGGGCTTTCTTTAACGATTGACATCAATGAAAACCAACCTTAATCAACATTTTTGACCTTCACAAGTCTCAACACTTTGCATCTTGCTAACTTTCATGAAGTATTTGCAGGTTCCTCAAAAAATCCTTTTTTTTTTTTTTAATTTGTCAGCATTGTACAACCTTCCCGAATGTCAATATTAAATAACTTTTTGGAATGTGCAATAAGAATTTTTGGAAAGTTGCAAAAATAAATTTATGGAAGTTGTAGTAAGAAATTTTGGCACAATGTGACAAGAATTTTTTAGATGGTGTGACAAGAACATTTTGGAAGGTGCAACAAGAAGTTTGCAAAACTTTCAAAAATAAATTTTGGCACGATGCGACAAGAATTTTTCAAATTTTTGACATGCATATTTGAAAGCCTTGTGATGTGTGACATGCATATTTTAAAGTCTTGCAACATGTAACATGCATCTTTTCCAAGAACGCAAACATCAAACTTGGTGCAACATGTAGCATGCATATTTGAAAGTCTTCTCACATGTGATAGAGATAGTTTTAAGGACGCAAACTTCAAACTTGGTGACACATGTGAATTTTGAACTTGTTGTGGCATGTGACATGCCAACTTCAAACTTGGTTGGATATGTGAAGTTTGAACTTGGTGTGACATGCAACATGCATTTTTTTTGCGACTTGAAAAACACATGTTTTAGTATTTTGATCACAATTTTTTTTGGTGTGTGTTATTTATACCATTAGAAAGGTAATTCCAATATATACAACTTTACTATTATAATTTTTAAGAGATTCATTACCATTTGTTTCAAATTTTCAAAATGATAACATAAGAACATTTTCAATGACTTGGAAACCCGATAACACAACATTTCAACTAATGTATCCACAAAATCATTATCAAAGTTAGCTATGTCATAACCTGTGAAAGGAAATTGAACTTGTGGTAGTAAACTTGAACACCTTATTAAGTTGTCAATTGATTTTTTTCTTTTTAATTCATTTATCGAAAATGTGAATTGAAGTTTTATATATTTGTAACTTATATAAATTCCAGTTATTAAAATACTAATATTTGAAGTTCCCACACCCAAAGTAGTTGATTTACCTAAGAACTAATTCCACCATGGAGTTACTTAAGGTTCCCTCAACTTAGTTTATAATCTAGAAGAATTAGTTGTTTGGGAGTAATGATTTTTCACCCCTACTAAACACCCCTTGATCATAACCATGAAATAAGGACTCTACACCCCTATTCTCATGGTGGAAGTAATCAACCCACATATTCTACAAAGAGAAAATTTTCACCTCTATCAAGGTATTTGGTTATGTCCTGCACCCATATTTCCTGCAAGGATTCACATTGTACCCTACACATGTATGCACCCACAAATATCAAATAGATCAAAGTATCACATATCATAATCAAAATTAGATCATTTCATAATTACCCTCTATGGATCTTACTGCCAAACTCCTACCATAGAGTTCTCCCTAAAAATCCTAATCAAGATAATATTGATCTTGCCATTGAACAAATTTTGCCAATTGGGATTACCATTATCTAATATATACTACCTTCTCACTAGCATAGAAACTGAAAAAACATCATTGAATCCCACAAGGAGATAACACCGATGATCTTGGAAAAATACTCATTCACCAAGGGAACAAGATTATCCTATAGTGTAATGGCCTTTATTATAAGTGGTGTCTTTCCTTCTATTTGATCCCTTTGATTCCTAATTTTTTAATTTATCAAAAAATTCTCTTCTCTCATGGTGAAGAGTTCTGTATGAATTTTCTTTAGCTTTTCCTTAGATAATTATGAAAATATTTCCCCAAATTCCCTTATGGAATGTAGATCTACATCATCCACATTTGTAATAAACTCTTCAATCGTTTCGAGCTTCGTTTCCTATTGATACTATGCTTCCTTCGGATATTATATACCCTACCCAAGGTACAATTGATCTTATACAAACCACTTTTCCAAATCCCTTACATTTCTCATTGATTCTACCATGGCACCCTCATTATACCCTTCACTAAAAATATATTCCTTTATGATTTTCTAATCCTTGACACTCATCTTGGAAATTGAGTATCTATATTCTTCAAGGATTTTGATATCAACTAGCTCAATTTCTCTCAAGTTGTTGATTCTTAATACCTTTTCTTACAAATTAACCACTAGGAATTCTTCTTCAATTTGGGAGATTTTCTTTAACAAATTATAAATTGTGATGAATATAGTACTAAATGTCATAGGAGGATCATTCATTGTCCCAAGATATACTCAGGGAAGAAGTGGGAGTACTTCAACATGATTTCTTCTCCTTTTCTTAGATTTTGCATAATCTAAATATACTTTGTATGATTCCTCATGCTTATTCTTCTCATGACATAATCTACACACCAATCTCTAAGACGTAAGTAATTTCTCAATCATTTAATGAGAGTCGTGGACTTCAATTATCCCTAAGTAAAGGTTGTAAGTATTAGATTCTAGGGATAATTTCTCTCTATGTGCCAAAAACAATTGATGAACATTGATCTATAGTTGTAGTTTTGGTCATAACTCATTCTTACTTATTTTTATTATTGTCACTACCCCATGCAATAAAGTTTGAACTTCTATCTCTTGATTGAGAAAAAAAACCAACACATGTTTGGGAAGTGTGTGCAGAGCAATGGATATCCTATATGATAAGAAACAAAAAAAGAAAGATAAGGACATGGTGTAAAAGGATTTAATTCATATCAACACATGTATTCATCTCATAATGTCAATATATAGTGCATGTATTTGATGATCTTTATATCTACATCTCACTAACAACTCATCAATGGAAAATGATTACACCGCATTAATATATAAGGATGGCAATTCATAAGAAGGTGATATAATACTTTATGATTATCTAGGGACTTCAAGTCTAGCACCATATATCTTTATGTTGTTGTTTCTCTCCATTGTGTCCCAATAACCAATTTTCTTCAATGCTTTGATGGACTTTGGAGAAAATAGTAAGGCACTTCTCACCATTTAAACTTTCATATAATGGGTCCAATAAAAACTCATAGATGGTAGATTATTTTGATTCATATGCAGTAACCCATAAGACTTAAATGTAAGCATGCATAGGTGCAAAGGAAGGCTATTAGGTGGGTTTAAAATTGGAGAAGCTTGAGTATGTACACATGTTGTCCATAAGAGAGGAATCCATGTATAACTTGGGTGAGCCATTGTTTGTAGTTGATATGGCATGTTGGATACATTGATAAATATGATTAGATACAAGGTATTCCTAATTTAGCACTAGTCCATTCTTGATCACCTCATGCATAATTGGAAACCAACTTAAACATATGTGTTTGGTGTTTGATATCATGTATAAGTGGTTCATAAGCACCACCAAGTCTCAAATTTGCACTTGTAAATATTGGTCAAGTACACCTTACTTGAGGTAGTTTGAAATCATTTAGTTGAAATCCACCAACCTTTTATAATGTGATGTACATTATGCACCTTTTCATACTCCTACAACCACCCAAAGTTCATTGATATTGTATAAGGTGGGAATTTATACATCTTTTGAAGAGTAGCAACATTGAACTATGTGATTATGTTGTTTCTTCATGATTGTAATGTTCAATTGGTTACATCTATAAATGTGTTGAACCTGCACATAATAGATCTAGCTAGAAAATACCACACACATTTGCAGAGAGAAATTGAGAAAGAAGAAGCAAGAGAGAAAGAATGGAATAATTCTCATTAACCGTATTCCACACTCAAAAAGTGAATAATTTACAATAGATATAAGATACATGAGTAACTAATGCGCCACAGTAGTGATCTAGAGATATCTAGACACTCATTGACAAACACTTGAGTGAAATGCCACCTAGTCCTTGTTAACTGATCCATGCAATCATCAGTTGATTGAGACACATGTGTGGAAGTGAGAGAGTCACATGAAAATCCTGGTGATAAAACTAAGGTTTCCATGCATGAGTGACTTCCACTAGTCTAATTGAGTGTAATTGACTCTGAACTGAAGAGGAATGTCCTATTTTGTAGGGAAATATTCTCTAGAGAGAATATTCTCATCTAAGGAATCGTTCTCAACATTGGATTGTAAAACTTAGGAAAAGAATTATAGGTGAGTGTGTAATATCTCCAACACCCCCCCTGAACACTACTACGGTGTACATGATGAATGGGTCTCGGAAACAAAGGCCATGTTAGGTACCCATTGTACAATGCATATAATAATGAAACATTGAAAAANNAAAATTACAATGCATAAAAAAAATAAAAAAGAGAAGGAACAAAAACAGTTGCTAAGCAACTGTGTCCTTCACTCCAAGAAGACCTCGCAACTATGCAAGTTTGTGCTCATTGAAGATTTTGTTCAAGATGTAGATGTCTACGTGGATTTGATGAAGTAGATGAACTATTGATATGTCCACACATCTCCACTTTCTCTTCTTGTAATGAAGAATATCCAAATAAAGTTTGGATGAAACTTTGAAAACCATGTGGCCGTTTCCGAAAAAACGCTGAAATTTTGTTGATTTTAAAACAATCATAACTTCACTTCGCGGACTCCATTTCGGACGATTTTTGTTTTTGAAATTGGATATTTTCCCGAGAGGAATTCAAATATATAATTTGTTTCAGCATTTTTTTCTCAGAAAATATCATAATTTATTCTGATGTGCACGGCTCCCTTTTTGTCTCCTGAGATGCATGCATTATGCATGGAAAAGTGTCTACATGTGACCCCTGAGATGCATGCCATATATCTTCAACATATAATTCAGAAAACAAATCTGAAATGGAGTAGACATCATCTTAAATTAATGGAATACAAATTTGTGCAAATACTTGTGTAGAAGACTCTTCAGAATAAAATGTTTGATCCTTTGATGGCTTCTCTTCTAGCTCTATTTGTTCAACCTCCTGCATGAAATCTTCAAAATCTTATTTATTCCCATACAGAACCTCCAATATGGTCCATAATTCATTTGGAGTTGATTCTTGTGAGTCATCATATACTTGATGGAGAATTTCAGAAGAAATAAACCAAAGGATACATCCTATGGCCATATCTTGTCTATTGAGAAAATCATTTTTCTCATCGGCGGAATCAGGCTCTACTTCCATTGCCATAGTTATTTGGTACAAGCCTCTACATCTAAGCAGAAGAAGGAATTTTGGCTTCCACTCCAAATAGTTATGAGGCGTGAGAAGTATTGCCAACAAATAATCCATCTTTTCTGCGTTCTTCAATCTTTAGTACCTGCAAAAATAATTTGGTGTAGCTTTTTCTTAGCAGTCCGTCAGATATGATACCATGTAAATGTGTTGAACCTACATAGAATAGATCTATCTAGAAAATACTACACACATTTTCAGAGAGAAATTGAGAAAGAAGAAGAAGGAGAGAAAGAATAGAAGAATTCTCATTAACCGTAATGAATAATGAATAATTTACACATGATATACTATGTGTAACTCAATGAATGAGAACTGGAGGATAAAAAATGAACCATAGTGGTGGTATAGAGTGATCTGGACACACACCAGCAGTTACAAGAGTGAACTTCCACCTAGTCTAGTCTCTCAGGCAGTTACGGGAGTGAATTGCCACTTAGCTGAGTTAACTAATCAACTATGTTATAGAAAGATTTTCCTCACCATTGTTATATTGCACAGAGGGCCTTTCTCCATTTCTCTATGCAGACTTATCATCCCTTTTTTATGAATCCATAGCTAAAAATATACATTTTTCCACATATACACTCCCTATTAGTTATACAAGATGCATATACGCTGGTTGCTCCACTACAGCCCGCGTACATCAGGATTTGTGCCAGAAAATACAAAATGAGGTCGAGTTTCCATGTCACGACAAAAGATCTCTGATCCTTGGCCTTCCATACACTGAAAATGTTCCAAATCGACCCTTCAGTTTCATTCTGAAGGCTATAAGAGCACAATTTTGAGCTATGGAAAAGAGGAGAAAGCATTCAACTTTGAGAGAAAAGTTACTCTGGAGAAATTAATTCATATTGATTCTTCATCCCTTTGTCCCTCAAGTTTGAACATAGTGTTCATCCCCCAATCTATTTCCCTATTGTTGAGAGGACATCATTGCCTCTTTCCTATGAGCTTGCCTATAGCATCGTTAATAAATGGTAGAGACTTACTAAACATGGGTACCCTAGTTAGAACCTCTTTGTCATTTGGTGTCCATGCCGAGTTTTTCCTTAGGACCAAGAGTCCATTATAATTCAATACATGAATATATGATGAGCCTCATTTCTCATTCATGCACATGCAGCCTTATTACCCACGGACTCCCAAAAACGAGTCTCAGTTAAGCTCTTTTTCGAGTCATCTAAAAACCGAAAGTATTGTTGAGTGATTTGTCCCTTTCACGTTCTTTAAAGTTGGATTTGAAAGGTCATGAATCTTAGTTAAGCTCTTTTCCGACTCGCTACCAAAATTTGAAAATATTTCCGAGTGAACTTGTCTTTTTCACACTCATAAATCAGATTTGAGAAGACGTCTATTTGGCACAATTTTACCCCTTTTTCACATGTTGGCACAGGGGCAGACCCAGGGTTCAATGCTACAACAACGCACCAAAAAAACCATAACTACCGGCCCTTTCGGCAACACCTGCGAAGCAGATGAAGTCTCACCCAAGGTAGAGGCAGGGGTGGTTTCAAGACTCAGGTTTCTGCAACCTTAGCTAGGACACATATCTTTGATTATATTGTTTACAGAACACTTAGCATCGATTATTCATCAACATTAAACCCTTATTATACTTTGCAAATAGCACAGAGCATCACAGTATTCACTTAGATCTAAGGTAATTTAGCACTTAGCAACAGTAAAACAGGTCAGATATAGTAGATCAACACTAAGCATCTTCATACATATCAGATCTACTATTCATATACATCTATTGAAGCACAAAGCATAAGTAGACCTATCTAAATATATCAAATCACTTAGCCAGAGAAAAGATAAACACATCAAGTCAAAGCATAGAGCATAACACATAGATTTGTGTGGTTCACCCCCACCCTGGGGCTACGTCCACCAAATCTTCTTATTTATTAGCGTCTCCAATCAATTACATGCATGAAGCCACCAAAAACCCTTCCTCGCATAGGACAGAAGATATGCGCAGCTCGCTAGATCCTTCTTCCTTGCACTTACAGCACAAATCCTTCTATAACTTCTATAATAGCTTGCACTTAGCTCTGTAAACCTTCTACAATCATGCACATAGCACTTACATAGACTATTAGCATGTAGCTTACATCACACAGATAAAAAAAAAACCCTTCTACTAAATGCCTAGATGTTTATTTATACATTACAAAAGTGGGCCTAAATGTGGGTAAACCCATGGGCCAACATCCCTTTCCCATTACATTGTCCCAAAACCCAAAAAGGGACCCGAAAGTGGGCTAATATCCCTTGATCTCTGCTTCCTCTGGTGCTCCATCTTTGATAGGCTATCAAAGTCCAAAAAATGGTCAAATATGACCAAGTAATTTCAAAACTTGGTCAAGAGCCAACAGGCGCCCAACACTCACCTGTGACTCGTCCTGATTCACTCTGGTCTGAGAAATTATGCTTCGACCCATTATAGTGCAATAACCTCTTGTTCATTGAACTCCTGGATGAGTGCATCACTGACTAGTCCCTCTAGGCATTGTTCTGCTATACTCACAACCTGTTCAAGTTCTATTCCTTGGTTTTCAACTTCGATGAACAGTTGGAATGCCTTTTCTTGCACTGGTTGAAGTCATTGAGAAACTTCCATTACTTTACTCTAAAGCATGTGTACTTGATACTGGTCCATGTGCTGCTCTGGAAACCTCTTCATTCTCTCGACTGGTGACAAGGCCTTCAACTACGCTTGTAACGTGTCTACCTGTTGCTTTGCATGTTGGAGCTATGATTCTAACGCATGTAACTCTGGATTTTCCATGAGTTTTTCATACATCTGAGCGCTTATGGAGCCCAGCTGCTTATATTCCAAAGAAAAGGATTTTAATCGATCAACTGTGTTGTGGGTAGTTGCCTCTCTTAGATCTCTTATTTCTTGAGGGGTCTCAGGCATAGTGCGAAGTTCCAGGTTTGCGATGTGCTGCTGAAGCTACTGGATCAATCCTTCTAGTTGTGCCACCTGCTGTGGGACCCATTCTTCTATCTATAATTCGATGACTATCATAGAGAAAAGTGCTCTGTGAACCCATTCTTGTACTTCGATTTTCTTTGCGAGAAAATATTCCTTGTCTTGTTGTAGCGCTACTTTCTCTTCCTCCCACTTTGCTTGAAGATCTAGTTTTTCTCGTTCTACATTACTACGCTATTCTAGCAGATTTTCCTGTGCATGTGCCAAAGCTTGGGTGGCTTGCGCTAAATATTATTGAGCTCATCGAAGGAGAGATTCAACTTTATTGGTGATCTGGTGCAATTGGGTTGGCTCATCTCTTGGTTCTTCTGTTCCACTTGTCAAGGGCACAATAGAAATTGCGCAGCTAGATTGTAGTGCCTACTGCACCTCTTGAAGTTCACCCTTGATTCGGCTGAATACCTCCTCCTGCTTCACTTCTTACTTTTCTACGATCTCCAGTGAAGCATCATTCAACACAGTGATTAACAAGTCGAAGTCGTCTGGGGTGAGGGTAGTCTTAAATGTAATCCTGGTGGATTTAGCTTTCTTCCAGGACAAAGGCTTTGGTGGGGTAACCTTCCTTTTCTTGGATGGATCATCCTCCTCTCTAGGCGGAGTAACTTCTCCTTTGTTTTTCTCGACTTTTGTGCCACCTAGCTCTCCACCACCATCTCCCTTCTCAAGTGAGATCGAACTAGTCTTCGTCGATGTGTTTTTGACATCATGTACTTCGTCATCTTTCTTTGTCTTGCTTGGTCCAGGTGTGTCTGGCATAGTTTCAGGACTATCCACGTCGAACATATCTGCAGGCTCCGCTGGAACAAGGAGGTCCACCGACCATTCCTTGGTAATCTCCTCCAAGTCATCTTCTGTCAACCTGTAATATGTCTGGAGCTATTGTTTATTCTCATCAGTGCGCGTTGTAATATAGGTGAAGTGGCGATCCACAATGAATTTCATTAAGGGTCTAAACCTATGAAGTGTGTTCGAGGTGATGCGCGGTGTAGACTGGATTGTGATCTTCAACTGGTTGTAATAGGCGTGGAAGACGGCATTAGACTGCCACTGCTTGTTCATGTCCCTAGAATACCACAGCGTATAAAACTTCGCAGCCAATGGTTCGAAGGGTTCGATATCTGGGAAAGTCGCGCCTTCTGTTAGCTCCCAGGCAATGAAAGCGATCAGTATGAGAAGCCAACTAAACTGTAACTCATACCCTTGATCTTGCACTTCTTTGCAATCAAGCTCTAGTTGATTAACAAGGTACTGAGCCCATTTCATCTGTAGTCCCTCTACGAACTTCCCTGCGAGGTCGACCACGAATCTGGTTACTTGAGTTGGTCTATTCTTGTGAACTATATTACCTGCGATCAACTGACAAGCAAGGCACACTACGCCACTCTAGATAGAGGCTAACTTGTAGGCTCGCATGCCCTTCTTGAAATCGCCATAATTTTCTTTAATTATCTGTGTTATTGCTCAGTCTGAGGTCTTTCCAAGGTAGAAATCCTGTGGGTCAGGGCCTTGCATACTAAGACGTATGATCCAATTGATCAAGTTTGGATCTACAGTGATGTGTCAGTTCATCCATAAGTATCCGTCATGATAGCAAAACAACAGTAACTTTACACATGCATTCACCTCCTGATGTCGTCCGAAGTGCAGAATCTTCATCACGTTGAGCAACGTGGACTGCATGAGGTTTTGGGTCCATGACTATAGGATGATATTGGAATTATTTCCTCTAGTCATGGTTATATACTTGTGCGGGGCGAGCATGTTGTAAGCCGTCTGGTCACCAAGGTTGAAGTCGCTAAACTTCAATGATGTGAGCTTATCTTGGTCGACACGAACTGCACACACCCCTTTCGAAAGGTATGCGGTGATCAAAGTATACTCGAAGTCTCAAGGGACACTGTCACGGTTGATGGCGACGCTAAGAGGTGGTAGGTAAGCCGACAGAATGTGTGGAATAAGCTTGGCGTTTGCAATGTCGTCTATGTGCTTTGTTCTTGTCTTTGTTGTGGTTCTAAAAGTTCCTGCTCCACAAGCAGTTGAGGGAGAAGCTTGGAATCCTCTTGTTGATGATGCTTGCACACCTGCGGACATCCTTCTTTCTGACATGACTCTCTCAGTCATTAAGTCAATAAAAACTTCTTCGACTACTTTCTTTGTGGCACTGAGCTCGTCCAACATACAAGCTCGGGGTCAATTAGATTGGGTGTGAGCTCAATTTAGAGATTGCAATGGAGGGTAAAGGAACAAGGCAATGATCACAGTGCAAAATAATCTAAGGTTGTGGGCTCAAATTCTTAGTTGAAAAAAGTATTCTCGGTGTGTGGCACGGCAAACTAAGTAAGAAACTTAGAAACGGTCTTCTTGCAATGGGTATGAGGCGTCATTAACTCGTATTATGTCTGTTATGGCTCAATCTGATGGTCTAGTGATGAACCATCAATGCTTTTCGACCCGTTCGGAGCGGCAATCGAATGGTTATATCGACTTCCAACGGCTATATTGCTTCGCCTCGGCGAAGTGGCCTATGTCACTGGTCTGATATCTCGGCGAAGTTCAATTTCTACAAGTTTTTCATTCTGCGAGGTTCCCTCTGGAATATTTTGTATCCTGTCGATCTTAGCTCTCTTTTTACTTAGCTTCCTATCCTTCTTTCCAGTGAGCTTCGTCTCAGTGATTCTCTTCCCATTTTGATTCTTATTTTCCTTGGACATAGTCACTTTGTGCTGCTGAGATTCTCTCCTAAGATTCAGGGGTAATACTTCTTCTATATTTGAGATAGATATTGAAATCTTTTGTGATTCCTCTAGTGCTCTTGCAACTTTGACATCTGCGATCTGGGTGGAAAATAGCTTCGATTTGTTCTCCTGTTCTTCAATCAACTACACGATCCTTCTGGTCATGAAATATGTTAACTCCTGTCTCTGTTGTTCTAAAACCTTTTCTTCTTCCATCTTTTTGGCTTGTTCTCTCTCAATCCAAGGTTTTCCAAGTAACATAGTAAACAGGGCATTGTCCTCAATAAACTTGATAATCTCAAAATCTTCCTTTGTCGAAGTCCCATTAGCATTCATAGATATTTGAGTGAGCCTTCCACATAGGTTCACCAGTTTTCCTCTGAGTAGCCCTATTCCTCTTAATGAAGGGATCATATCAGGCCTTCCTATAGCTTCCCAAGTTCTCTCTGGCATAATTTTCACTGGTGTTTCTTCATCAAGAACACAGTCAATGTCAAAGTCCCATATTCTTACTTCGATGCATTCTTTTTCTTTAAAGATCTCTAATAACCTAAAATGTCGGTGGTTGCTCAAGGTGTCTTTCATCTGTAGTAATACCTTCTCGGATTCTTTCTTGAATTTAGCTATTTCTTGAGTTTCCTTAGGGTTTTCTTCATTCAGATTCATTCTTTCAAGATTATCAATCATTCTAGGGCAATCCAATACTTCATGGTGCAAATCTTTGCAACAAAGAAAACTAGATATTCCACCAGGGCATTCCATAGAAAGATGTCTTGGTCTTCTGCAACTGTAACATAGAGTTAATCCTATCTTCCTTTTAAATGATCCCCAGCCTTTTCTGTACTGCGCACTAGGATCATGGTAACTAGCCTGCGAAAAATTCTTTCTAGGATCCTGCATCCATTTGTTAGTCCAAACATTCTTTCTATGCATAGCTATAACATATCTATCACTATACTTATCAGATCTATTCATATCAAGCCTTCTTTCATCTATCAGAGCCCTAGTTTTCAATCTAGGATAGATTCTATCAAACATACCTAGATCCATACTCTAGAAAAAAAAAATCACTTATTTTACTTTTGCAGAGCACAAAGGTTCCAGATCTAAAAACTTTTGACTATTCTTACCTTTATCAGAGCATAGAGCTTACAAATCTTACCTCTTTTCTGCAAATCTGACCTCCTTTCTTCAGAAACTTCCACTTTTACCTTTCTTAGAGCACAAAGCATTCAGATCTCGCTTTTTTTCTTTAGATCTGTCCTTCCTTCTTTAGCACAGAGGTTTTCAGATCAAGTGGATTACTACGCACTAGGGCACAGATCCATGCATAGAGCTTACACAGTTTCAAGACGAATCTTTTCACAAAGATTCTTCTTCCTCAGTTCCTAGCAATCACAGTTTCATGTCCCGGCAACATAACCATTTGTTGGCATAGGGGCAGACCCAGGGTTCAACGATACAACAACGCACCAACAAAACCCTAACTAATGGCCCTTTCGGAAACACCTACGAAGAAGTTGAAGTCTCACTCAAGGTAGAGGCAGGGGTGGTTGCAAGACTCAGGTGTCTATAACCTTAGCTGGGACACAGATCTGTGATTATATTGCTTACAAAACACTTAGCATCAATTATTCATCAATATTCAACCCTTATTATACTTTGCAGATAACACAGAGCATCGCAGTATTCACTTACATCTAAGGTAATTTATCACTTAGCAACAGTAAAACAGGTTAGATATAGTAGATGAACACTAAGCATCTTCATACATATCAGATCTATTATTCATATACATCTATTGAAGCACAAAGAATAAGTAGACCTATCTAAATATATCAAAGCACTTAGCCAAAGCAGAGATAAACACATCAAGTCAAAGCACATAGCATAACACACAAATTTACGTGTTCACCCCTACCCTAGGGCTACGTCCACCAACTCTTCTTCTTTATTAGTATCTCCAATCGATTACAGGCACGAAGCCACCAAAAACCCTTCCTCACATAGGACAGAAGATCTGCGTAGCTCGCTAGATCCTTCTTCCTTGCGCTTACAGCACAAATCCTTCTATAACCTCTACAACAGCTTGCACTTAGCTCTGTAAACCTTCTATAGTCATGCACATAGCACTTACATACATTATTAGCGCATATCTTACA
>SNQJ01S0064580.1:0-13532 GCA_010110895.2 Picea sitchensis
TCATCCAATTAATGTCTTGCAAATATTTGAATTGTTATTCCATGGGAATATTTGTTATGAATATTGATGGATTATGCTATTATATGTGCTAACTATATGTATTATCACCATATGCTTGTGTATCTTGGTTGTTGAGGACAAGTTGCAAGTGTATAGCCTTGAGTCAAGTGCTCAACAATGGTCTTCTTCAAACATCTGGACAAGGTAAGATATTTATCTTGTCTTGTTAGCATCTTTGTTTATATAACATACTTGAGATTAGAGTTGATTTCTACAGTCATTCCATCTGTTGTGGTTTACCCCATTATGGTCACCAATTCTGTTATGAGGAAAATTACTCTATGGCATGGGGTAAACCAGAATAGAGGAATGACTGCAGAAATCAACTCTAGTCTCAAGTATTCTATATAAACAAAGATGCTAACAAGATAAGATAAAGAGCCTACCTCGTCTGGATGTTTGAAAAAAACCACCGTTGAGAACTCGACTCAAAGCTATACACTTGCAACTTGTCCTCAACAACCAATATACACAAGCATATGGTGATAATATATACATTTAGCACATATAATAGCATAATCCATCAATATTCATAAAAAATATGCCCATGGAATAAAAAATCAAATATTTGCAAGACATTAAATGGATGAGAAAAGAGTATTTCTATTAAAATATGATAAACAAAAGTGTATAAATGACAAACTTTCCTATCGACACGTCTCGGAAATGAGAAACTAAGTCCCTTCCAGTGAGGCCTCCACCACTTCAATCCTCCACCAAAGGCAAGCTCATATAAGAGAGATAATGAGGTTCTCCATCAAAGCGGGAAGAGCTTGGGGACTGAACAATGTGTTCATACTTAAAAGGAAAAAGGGATGTAGACTTAATATGAAGTGAATAATTTCTCCAGAGTAACTTTTTTCGAGTAACTTTTTTCTCAAAGTTGAATTCTTCTCCTCTCTTCCACGGCTTGGATATGGTCCATTTATAGCCTAAAAATGGAACTGAAGGGCCGAGTCAGAACATTTCTAGTATATGGAAGGTCAAGGATCATGGAACTCGTGACGTGACATGAAAACTTGGCACCGTTTTTAATTTTGGAGACAAAACCGGGTGTACGTGGTCTATAATGGTGAAACCTACGTATACACATGTTGTATAGCTATTAGGGTGTGTATATGTGGAAAAATATGGTTTTTAGCTCTGGGAATTGCAAAAAGGGACTTCAAGTTTGCATAGGGAAATGGAAAAGGCCTTTTGAGAAAGTTGCATGGGGTGAGGCAAATATTGGTATAACAAATGCTCCCTAATGTGTGAGGTTAGATAAATATATGTGATGGCTGAAATACATTATAATTCCTAGAAGTGGAGTAATGGAGACCCATCTAGATGAACTAGTTGCTCATAAGAATATTACAATCCATAATGAATTTGTACACATGGCTGTCAATTTGAATTACACTGCAGATCCATGTGGAAAGACACCAAACAATCGTTCATGGACATGAATAGGAAATACAAAGGTAGATACATGCCAAAGGCTTTCATAGTCACGAATAAGGCCCAGTGAAAACCAATCTCAACACCAATCTGAAGATATGTGTATATATTGGAGTACAATCTAATCTCCCATGATCAACGAAGTCATATAGGTACTGGTCCAATGAATGATAGAAACAACTTAGGAAATCTGTGACTATGAAATGATGTCTTCAAGTCTTCTACACGATCTGCCAAAGGTGCAAGTCTACATCATGTGAATAAAGGAGTTGAGGTCGAACACAATGAGACTTCGTTTGATTACCGATCATTAAGGTATACCATTAAAAAATGCGAGACATCCTATAGATACTGAAAGTAGGTATCAAGGCATCGAGTACATTCTTACAAGTGTGAATAAAGGTGTTGAGGTCAAAAAATTGAAGAATCCATCGATTAGGAGACATTGATGTATTCCCAAATGTCGATGGCGAGAGAACCTGCCACTGATGAGTGCAAGCCTATAGGTACTCATAGGACTCTAGGCCTCATTTCTAGAATAGATGAGATGAACTCGATGGAAGGAGACCCACTGAAAGGAGAGAATTAAGGACTCACTCATCAATCAGCATGAGGTACAAAGCAGTAGCTTGATGATTTGGAGGAAATTAGATGAAGAACATGTTCATGAACCAACGACCTTGTGTGTCTTTTACATGCACTAGATGCAAGAAGTGCATGAAAAAGACCTTATGAATAAAAACCAATAATGAAAATTGCTGACAAAGGTGAGGAAACCACCAATAAGGCTAAACGCATCTAAGACACTGCATAAATCCCAATGTGTGAATAGATTTCTTGCCATTGAACAAACAGGAAACCCCCTAGTCAGCAACCAATGAGGAGATGTCAACTGATGGGTTCAAGGTTACCTACCCATAATGAAAGTAGGACTAGGGTGCACTATAAGACTACAACTTCATGTAACTCTGATATGTACTGAGGGTATGGCCGACATACAAATTCAATAATTTTGAGAAATGGCCGACACGAGATGATAGAAATCCTTTGAACAAGAGCACGAGACATATGGAGGACTCTGGAAGCATAGACTCAATGATGAAACATTTTGATGTAGGAGGTACCATTCAAACTCTCCATAGGGACTGGAAGAGTAACTAGTCAGAGGAGTAAACTCTAGGTAACAAGATAATCTTCCTAAGGTCACGCTAAATCCAAACTTTGGATGACAAGTGGACTCAAAATTTTGTGCTCTATTCAAAGGAGACACAATTGCTTCCAAGATGATATAATATTCCTTTCTCGCCCGTCTTTTTTTGTTTTTTCATAGACAAATGAATGATATGATACAAAGGAAGAAACAAGTGTAACGAGTAAGCAACTAGTTCTAGCAATAGAACATACCTATTCTCAATGCAAGGATGTGCATGCAGGATACAGACACTCGAGGGAATGTTTCCTCATAGGGTACAGGGTGTCAAGTTGCAAAGAATATCAACAAGGCTATGCTTGGTTGATGATGAAAACTGTTGAGATAATAGGATTATAATGATAAAGTGGGAACCGAAAATAGGCTCAATACTATAAGCAAGAGAATGAGATGCAATTACAACTTAAATCCAAAGAATGTTCTTTTTTTGTAAATTTAGTCTCCTAGGCCCAAAAAAGTATAAAACAATACCCAAGAGAACTCTTCTAGCCACTGGTGACTAGAGTGTTCCTTTTTCAAAATTATTCTACTTGGTCCAAAAAAGGGTTAAACTTACACCAAATAGACGTCCTTTCAAATCCAATTTACGAGTGTGAAAGAGACAAGTTCACTCGACAATCTTTTCATTTTTTGAGAGAGTCGAAAAAGAGCTTAAACTAGACTCGTGGGAGTCCCATAGGTATAGGTCAGCATGGTTATGAGTAGAAATATGAGGCTTGAATGAAAATTCATATTGGAACTATAAAGGACTCCTGATCTTTATGGAATAATCTCTGCATGGGTACCAGATGGCATAGAGGTTCTAGCTAGGGAACCCATGTTTGATAATCCTCTAACATTCAGTAACGACACTTCTAGTAGTAGTAAGGAGGTTCTGTGTTGCTAAAAAATGTGTTTGTACCTAAGGCATATGAATCAGAGTCAAAGGATAATGTAAGTTTGCAAAATGGAGTGGCGACCTGTCCGATATGCTCGGTAAAAGAAAATACCTACCAAAGTCATGAACGAGCGAAATGACGCTAGAAATCGCAAGAATCCATGGATAAAACCAACAAAACCAACTCCTTCCACTGCACTATTAGTCCACTAGGACAAAATATTAGCAAAAACTATGTAAAGTGGGTAAAAAATCTCTATAAATAGTAAAAATAACCAATTTTACCATACCATTTCACATTTTCATCCAAATATTGCATTTTGGACCAAATTTCTCATGACCTTCAAGTGTTGATTGTCGTAGCTACGAGCGACGAAATTGACAATCGTCTGTACCAAGTAATTATTATTTCCCTCTACTTCATTTCTAGTGGATTAGATTTTGAAATTAGGTCTCATTTTTTGAGGTTTTTAATGCGGAAATTAGGAATTAAGGTATAAGCGGGTTGTAGATCATCGGGTCACGTATACACATCCCTATACATGACTATTATTGTTGGCATAGGTTAAGACCCAGGGTTCAACTCCAAGAGTGCACCAACAAGCCCTAGCTACTGGCCCTTTCGACAACACCTGCGAAGTAGATGCAGTCTCACCCGAAGCAGCTATGAGGGGGTTGCAGGACAGATATGTCTACAACCAGGGGAATATCAAGTGGTTCTTATTACAACAACAACCTAACATGCATCTACCATTCAACTAGCTATATCTATCCTTCACAGCTATATATCTGATCTAATACAATAATGCAAATAACAATATAACAACAATAGAGCTCAAAGCATCAATCACACACACAACACCAGATGTATGTGGTTCACCCTCTCTCTAGGGCTGCGTCCACATAACTGTGCTTATGATATATTAAGATAAATCTTACAGTTCTGATCTGTGCTCTTGGCCAACAAATCCTCTCTCTCCATCTCCTTTTCTCTCTCCCTTCCTGTGCACCCAGCTACAGGACTTGATCTTCACACCCAGCTGAAGATCTTACAATACCAGAAGGCTCTCTCTCTCAGCACTTCTCTCACCCATAATACAATATTCTCCCAATGAACAATAATCAATAACAAGACTCAGTTGTAGTACTGACCTGACCTAGGTCCTCTCGACCTCTATTTATACATTAAAATCCCTCATCGACAGCCTCAAGTTGAAACCTAGGTGTTAAAACCCTAATTATCAAAACCCTAGGTGTCTACAACCCTAGGTCAACTTGACCGGTTCTTTCCGGGCTTCACCAACTTGTCTTTCCTTCTTCATATTGCGGTGCTCCAAGGCATCTAATGTTGGCTTTTTCCACTTCCTGAGTCATCCTCGGTCTATCTTCCTTGTTGATCTGTCATCCTCGATATCCTCATCGAACAACTTGATTTTCCGCAAATCGCTCCATCTTTTCTGTTCTTTTGCTCACTTCGACCTAGTGATAGTCACTGTCTCTCCCACGAAGCTCTCTTTTTGCCTTTTCTTTCTCATTCTTCGCTTCCTTCCATAACCAAGGGCCAACAACCCCCCAACACTCACCTATGACTCATCCCGAGGAACTTGAGATTTGATCCTTTTGTTTTACTTCGACTTTCGACTGTGCACTGCAACCCTTGTGTTCTTCTTTATGCCTCCTTTCCATCCTTGTCCAGACTATATTTTTTGTGTTTGGTACCCAGTTTCAACTGCACTTGGTACCTAGACCCTTATCTTCTTGATTCTACCGAGAGTTGCGAGGTAGCTGGTTGTCATAGTACAACTTCAGCCGACTCCCATTCACCATGCCTTCCTTCCAGTCTCCTTTCAATGTCTTCAGCTGCGCAGCTCCTCCTTCTGTAACATAGGCAATATCATATGGTCTAAGCCAATGCGTTCTGAACTTCCCAAGGTGTTGGATAAACTTACTATCATATACTAGTACTAAATCACCTTGCCTGAATATATTCTTATTCATGTGTCTGTCATGCTAGGCCTTTTCTCGTTCCTTCTGAATTTGTTGATGGAATCCTGCAATGAGTCTGTCTTCTTCTAGTTAGACTAACTGTGCTAGCCTCTCATGAATAATGGCAATATCATCCATGTTTGTAAATGTAGCAATTATTAATCTTGGTACCAAGTACTCCATTGGGAAAACAACTTCAAGACCATAAACCAACTTGAAAGGGGTCTGCATTGTTAATTTCTTGCAAGTGGTTCTATAAGCCCAGAGTACTACTGGTACTCTTAAATCCCAGTCATCCCTTTTCACACTGCAAATCTTTGTCAATGTTGTCTCCAAGATCTTGTTGAATGCTTCAACCATTCCATTTTCTTGTGTATGGTAAGGTGTACTTTTCTGATGGTGGACTGCAAATTCTTCAGTCAGGGATTCAACTATCTTATCGATGAAGTGTGTACCTTGATCACTGATAAGGACGTTAGGGAATCCAAACCTGTATATTATGTCATCAAATATAAAATGCGCAGTTGTAGCTACACTACAGTCCTTGACTTATCTTGCTTCAGCCCATCTAGTTAGGTATTCTGTCACAGTGATAATATACCTTGCTCCTATGCACTTTCTTGGTGGGTTTATAGGTCCCACGAAGTCAATGGCCCATTTTTCAAATGCTTGTAGGGTCATCTGTGGTGCTAATGGCATATCATATCTTCGGGATGGTTTTCAAACTCGTTGGCATACATCTCATGCTCTAGTATATTCTTTAGCATCTCTGTGTAACGTAGGCCACCAAAGGCCAGCTTGCAGAACCTTCTGCGTAGTTTCTTTTCTTGCGTAATGTCCTCCTGCAATGACTTCATGAGATTCTTCGAGGATCATAGGGCATTCTTCCTCCCTCACACATCTTCTTAGGATCTCATCAGGTCCCATTTTATATAGCTGACCAACTATCAGTGAAAAATATGTAGCGCGCACCACTAGTTGTTTCTTCTGAGAAATCGTGTACTTGCCTGGAGCCATTCTTGTTGACAGGAACTAGACTATGTCTGCAAAGTGGTCATCAATATTTCTACTGGTGAGAAGTTGTGCATCTGGTAGTGTATCCTCCAGACTGGTAGGTTCTTTGCCATGCTCCAACCTCGACAGGTGGTCTGGACCCTTATTCATTCTTCCTGGCTTAACTATGATCTCAAAATCATATTCTTGAAACAGGAGAAGCCATTTTCATATTCTCCCCCCCAACACTGACTTGTTGACTAGGTACTTCAACATGGAGTGATCGGTAAACATTTTAAAGTGTCCTCTCAAGAAGTAGTGGCAGAATTTCTACAATGCATACACCATGGCTAGTCCCTCTCTCTCTGTAGTAGTGTAATTGATTTCAGTTGTGGATAGAGTTTTGCTAGAAAATGATAATGGATGATCAATGTCCCCTTCTCTAGGTTGTGCCAGTACTGCTCCTAATGCAATAGAAGATGCATCAACATGCACATGAAATTCCTTTCTCCAGTTGGGAAAGACTAGAATAGGTGCAGTGACCATCTTTTGTTTCAGTGTGTCGAAGCTCTGCTGACATTCGTCTGTCCAACCAAACTGACAGTCTTTCTTTAATAACTTCTCCATTGGTGCAATAATCTGAGCATATCCTTTGATAAATTTCTTGTAATAGCCAGTATGTCTTAGCATAATGCGCAATTGTTTGACTGATGTAGGTGGTGGTAAATCAACTATAATTGCAATTTTGGATGGATCCACCAACAATCCTTACTTGCATATAATACGGCCTAATAATACTCCAAATGGTGAGAAGAAGATGCACTTCTTCAAATTCAAAGAAATTTGACACTGTCTTCATTTATCCAGCATTAGCCTTAGACATTCAATATGATTTTTCAACAAACTAAAAACAGTCCAGTCATCAAAGTATGTTTCTAAAAACTTATGCAAAAATTCTTTGAACGCTTCAATCACCACCCTGGAAAATATGACTGGGGCATTCTTCAGTCCAAATGGCATTATTGTATATTAGTAGGATCCCCACTTTGTGGAAAACGTAGTCTTATGATGGTCCTCCTTGGCAATGTGGATCTGATGGTATCCTGAAAACCCATCTGTAAAATAATATACTTCTTCGCCTCCTACGTTATCCAACACTTCGTTTGTGAAATATGTAGGGAAAGGATCACGTAGACAAGCATCATTCAGCTTCCTGAGATCTACGCAAATCCTTATCTCACCTATCTTCTTATCTTTCACTACCATGGGGCTAATCCACTCCAACTCTTGGACAGGTTCAATAATCCCGCGTTCCAACATTCTGTCGAGCTCAATATTCACTTTTTCCTTATATTTCGGGTTCAATCTGTAGGGTCTTTGCTTGACTGGATTCACATATGGTTTCAAAGGTATTCTCATTTCTCCCATAGGTCCTTTGATTCCCTTCATATCAGTGAACTTGGTTGGGAACAAGTCCCGATACTCGTGCAATAATTCTGTGATTTTGTCAGTGGTAGCAGCATCCCAGTAATCTCCGACATTGGCAAGATTTGGTGTCTCCTCTGTCCCGATATTGACTTTCTTTATCTTTATCAGTTTTCCAATGAATGGCATTTCAACTCCTGGTCCTTCCACATCTCTTTGATCTTTTGTTTCTACGATATTCACCTTCCTTGGATCATCGTCTTCATCAGCATTAATGTTGTAGCAGGTTTGCAGTTTCTGGAGGGGCACAATCCATTCATCCTCTTCTTTCTCCAAAGGGAGGCCAGATGCCTCCTTAAATACTTTCTATCTCACCATCTGTAGTGCTTGATCTATAGAATGAAATTCACTGCCAAACAAAAAGGTGGTTATAAAATTCTGGATCATACCTTCCCATTCTGAAGTGACAAGGTGCAGCTCTGCTTGAAGGTACCAATTAATCAGGGTGGTATCTAGCATATTGACGAATCTGTGTATCCATTGTTCTCTAGGAATGTCACTCCAGGCCTCTTTGCAGCTTCGTACATGGTCCTTTGGGAATCTTTGACCTATGTACCTTGCTTCTCAGCTTCCTACTTGTGCTGAAAACCGCATTGACATCAAAGTTTGACATTGTGTCATGTCTGTAATATTTCTTTTATGTGCCCCCCACCATCTTGTTGGTGTGGTTTTCATGGCCTCATCCATTTCCAATAGCCTATATTGTGTTGGTACACTTGTCTCAAATTATGATAAGAATTTCTCTAAGGGTTTAAGCCCATCAAATGTGGGTAGATTACTCACTATTGTGCCAATCCAGCGAACTTCTCTGGTTAGCCTAGCACATCTTCTTGTATATACTTCATACATATAGTTCTTATAGATCTTCAACGCTTCTTCTAAGTCAGATGAACATGCATTGTCACTTCGCCAGCTCAGATTCCCATCAGCTATAGTGTTGATATAATCATGTTGTCTGGCTATTAATTTGTAGATGTTTTCCAGTTAAAATGTGTGGTCCTCTTCTCTAATAGGTTCTATGTATCGTGGACCCTCATTTGCATCTAAAGGTGCAATGACCCTAAGGCCATATTTCTCAAATGTCATGTGTCTTTTCTTTAGATCGACAACAGTGGAATTTTCGAAGGCCTAATCAATTCCTAACAATGCAGGGTAAGGGCAGCTATCATCAACAATTTCAATTACCTCAAAATCTGCAAAGGTTATTACTCCATCGATGTCCACTAGGGCATGCTCTAATGGTCCAAATGGACCGACAACTTGTTGATTAGCCATGCGAAGCCTGATAGGGGAATATATTAGCTTAGTTTTTCCCATCAGTGCACAAGTCTGCTTCGTCATGACATTGACCTCTAATCCTACATCGAGGACCACATAGTCTATCTCATACTCTCGTATCTGAGCATTCAAGTGTAATTCTTTTTTTGTCCTTCTCCTTTTTCCAATTTGGTGCACTGTTCTATTCAGTAAGGGGTCTATTTTTCCTAGTTCATAATGCTTGATTAAATCTTGTAATTCTTGTATAGTGCCTTTATCTTGAATCAACTTAACACAAGTATACAAGAATTCCATGAATTTTCTTACCTCTTTCCCTTCTGTTTGCGATGCAGACGGATCAAATTCCTGAGGCATGCCATATTCTGTGATTTCTGGTTGTCTCTTTGACAAAGATCCTTGATCTCCTTTGAACTCTTTTCTTGCCTCCTCGAATATCTGTCTTTCTTTCTTAGGATCAAACATAGGGGTCTTTTCTGTAGCTTTCCTGACTCCGTGGTTATTTTCAGTCTTTCCTTGGGTTGCTATGTCTTCTCCTGTAGCAGCGCCTACTCGAGTGATAACAACAACTCTAGGGTCTACTTCGTGAGGTTCAGCATATATCATTTGTACTTGTGGGTTCTGCTGAGGTCCTCATCTTTCCTGAAGTTTAGCCAACAACACAAGGCATTCCTCTATGACATGCTCGAAGGAGTTACAATAACTACAGGTTGTGCTGGGATTCTGACAATCCCTTGCTAAATGCCATGGTTGCATGCAATTGTAATAGATTATTTGTCCTCGGCCTTGACCCATACCTCCTCCTTGTCCTCGCCCTCTGTAGCCACCGCGAGGAGTGAAATTTCCTCTCCCCGGAGAGTTGTACTGTAGAGTGTTTCCTTCTTGTTATACTTTTCCTTGAATCTTGCAAATGTCTCTTGACCTTTCATGCATGAGATCATAATCTCTACAATCCCGATCATCAAGCCCCACTAATTTACAGAATGTACAATACAAGTGTGTGGGTGTCTGGACATACTTCTTCATGTAGCATCACTCACCTAGGTGATGCCTATTTCTGCATACATCGCACCAGGGTAGGTTAACTTGCTTTAAGGGGCTCGGTGCCCCTGATTCCAAGTACTCATGAAATAAGGGACAATGTTCCTTATCATGGCCTTCATATCTGCATCTTACACACCATATATCTTCCCTTTTGTCTTTTCCCTTATCTTTCTTCATATCCTCGACCTGTAAAGACAAACTAGTTAGTTGGCTCATGATCTGGCTAATGTCTGAGATGGAGTCTCCCATCAGTGTTGATTCAAGCTTCATGGAGATATCCAAAGATTCTGCCTGATATGCAATATTCTGCTGCATCAGAGGGAATCTTATGTGTGGTAAAAATGCAACGATGAACCATTCTTTGTTCTGTTCATTGAGGATCTGAAAAGTTAATTGGCCTGTCAGGGTTTTGAATCTCTGGTCGAACTCCCAAACAGGTTCTGCTACGTTTTGTTTAATCTCTTTTAGTTTCGTAATACATTATGACTCCAACTTAGGTTTCTTAAACTCTGCAATCAACACATTCTTGATCTCATTCAGAGGCTTAGGCTGTGCCAGTCCTTGGACAAGTTTCATGTACCAGCTTAGTGCGTGGTCCCTTAACGTAGTGCTGAAATGGGTTCTCTTGATGGCTTCATCGGTGATACTTTTAATATTCCATACAACCTCACACAAAAACCAATGTTGATCCAGATCTTCAAATCCACCTCCTCTAAAGATAGGGAGTCTCATTTCATCTGCCATAAAGCTAACTAGGGTTCTCGTCTAAGTAGATGTTGAGCTACTAGTAGCAATACTCTGAAGACTCTGGTGGTTCTGACTATTCTGACTGCTAAGTATTGTTGGGACAACAGAATGATTAACATTACTTACTTCAGTAGTTCACGCAGTTCCTGAGGTTTCTGGCTTGCTTTGGCACAGTTCTTTAGCTTCCCCTTATTTTGTTCTGGTGGGCTCTGGATGCTCTTCGTCGGTTAGATCTACCTCTTCTCCACTCTAGAAACCTTCTTCTCCATAGTTTTTCTTAAACAAGTTCTCAAGGTGAACTCCTCAAAATACTTTCCCACTACGTGTATGTATTGCTTCTGTGTCGATGCCACTGTCTGAGATCTTGAACATTATCCTTTTCAGGTCCGATCAATCTACTGTATCTTCAAGATGTGGTTTTCATGCAAGGTCATCTTGATTCTTAGCTTCAGGAAGTGCAAAACATTTCCTCTGGGTCCTTTGAAAAAGTATCTCTCAGCTTGGCTATACGATTATATTCTGTCAACAACAAACTCAGTGATATACCCTCCGATGGTACTATCTAACCAGTGATCTACTGCTATGGATACAACGTTGTCGACTCTCTTGAACTTTTGGATCAATGTTGGTGCCCAAACCATAGGGGGTCTAGATATGATTTAAAACTGTGTGTTAGCTAACCTATCCAACCACTCGTGTAGCTCCTGATGGATTCCTCCAAAGAAGATCTTGTGAATGTCGGTGAAGATGTATCTTTGTAGCCAATATTTAGTGCTTATTTTAGGGTTATTTTTCTAGGCTTCAACGAAGTCCTTCTCTTGATCCTCTATCCACTTTTGAATCTATGTCTTTGATGGGAACGACCTTGACATTCCCTTAAAAAGATTCTTGTCCTCGCAACAAAACCATTTGTTGGTACAGGGGAAGACCCAGGGCTCAACTCCAAGAGCGCACCAAAAAGCCCTAGCTACTGGCCCTTTCGGCGGCACCTACGAAGCAGATGCAGTCTCACCCGAAGCAACTATGAGGGGGTTGTAGGACAGATATGTCTACAACTAGGGGAATATCAAGTGGTTCTTATTACAACAACAGCCTAACATGCATCTACCATTCAACTAGCTAGATTTATCCTTCACAGCTATAGATATGATCTAATACAATAATGCAGATAACAATATAACAACAACAGAGCTCAAAGCATCAGTCACACACACAACACCAGATGTATGTGGTTCAACCTCTCTCTAGGGCTACATCCACAGAACTGTGCTTATGAAATATTAAGATAAAGCTTACAGTTTTGATCTACGCTCTTGGCCAGTAGATCCTCTCTCTCTGTATATATTTCTCTCTCCCTTCGTGCACACCCAGCTGTAGGACTTGATCTTCGCACGCAGCTAAATATCTTAAAATACCAGAAGGCTCTCTCTCTCAACACTTCTCTCACCCATAATACAATATTCTCCCAATGAAAAACAATCAATAACAAGACTTAGCCATAGTACTGACCTGACCTAGGTCCTCTCGACCTCTATTTATACATTAAAATCCCTCACCGACAGCCTCAAGTCGAAACCTAGGTGTCAAAACCCTAATTACCAAAACCCTAGGTGTCTACAACCCTAGGTCAACTTGTCTCGTTCTTTCCGGGCTTTGCCAAACTCTCTTTCCTTCTTCATCTCGCGGTGCTCCAAGGTATATAATGTTGGATTTTTCCACTTCCTGATTCATCCTCGGTCCATCTTCCTTGATGATATGTCATCCTCGATCTCCTCATCCAACGACTTGATTTTTCGCACTTCGCTCCATATTTTCTGTTATTTTGCTCACTTCGACCTAGTGACAGTCATTGTGTCTCCCGCGAAGCTCACTTTTTACCTTTTCTTCCTCATTCTTCACTTCCTTCCATAACCAAGGGCCAACAGTTATAAAAAAAACATCATATATGAAGCCCTATACACGAGTGTGTAAATTGCAGCTCGCGTACAAGTCTGTAACTTAGTTTTTTAAAGAAATTTGACTCAAAAATTGGATTTTTCCTTGTAGGATGGTATTGGAATGGAGAGAAAGAGAGGATGATGAATTTGATGCCGCAGTGGAAAGAAATCCAAGGGCCTAGTTATCATTAAAAGATGCAGGCTATATAAGTTTTGGGCTCTCAAAGGGATGAGGGCTCAAGTGAGGCTAATCCAATTGTTGGTGAAATTTTGGGATCCAGATACAAAGGCCTTCAACCTTGATGGGAAAACATTTAGAATTGAAGTCGAGGATATCTACTTTATGAACCTCAAATCCAGGGGATCTGGGACTGGCATGAACATAGAGGACTACATCGCCACTCACTGTGTTGCAGGCACAAAAAAGGTAGGGAGCCAACTCCCTATTCAGGCGATCAACAACCTGAGTTTGAATATC
>SNQJ01S0064580.1:21834-46921 GCA_010110895.2 Picea sitchensis
CATTGATGTTATACTCCGTGGAGTACTTACGACCCACAGTATATGATTGGTGCACCTCATTACTAGATACTATGAAGATCTAGTTGACAGAATGCAAACAGGGTAGGAAGAGGAACTTTGGGTTCGCATCTATCTTATGTAGTTTTTTCTTTGAGAGGGTTCTAGGATTGATCCCTAGATTTGATATCTCTCCACATAGTCCACTCGATCCAGCCATGTCACGATGGACCGAGGTGATGAGGCAGTTGGGAGGTGGTAGGGTACTGCCCCCCTAAAATGATGAGTTCTTTTTCTGGTGTCGCCGACAAGTGATAGACTTGGAGGACTACCCTTATCCAGGGATTGACTTCAGAGGAGACCCAAAAATTCCATTGCCACCAGGTTCCGCCTACAGAGACATAGGTATGTAATAATTTTCGAATATATTTCATTTTTGGGTGTTTTTTGAAGAGAATAAAAAAATCAAATGTTTTTTGATGGTGTCAAATATTTTAACAAAAAAATCTTGTTGTGTAGACGTAGGTCCGCGACACTCGGATGGATTATCATGACACCGACGGAGGAACTGGGGGGATGAGCTAGCAAGAGGATATGCAAAGAGAGTGTTTCACAATGTGCAGGGAAACATGTCTCGTTTGACGCACATGGTTCCCATGGTACAGGTAGAGGAACTGCCAGAGGCGATGCAACGATAGGTGGTGGGTGGGTCACGTGTGTGGGTGCGACTCTTCTGGTGTCTCGTAAACACCATAATATTCTATCATGACACACATCCAGAGCCACATGCATAGATGTCATGGTTATTGTATTGATTGACTGTATATGTATTTTGAGGGTGTGAGCCCCAATTTTGTTCTATAACACCATATTTTTGGAGAAATGAAATACAAAAACATTGGTCTTCAACTTTACTTATATTACAATGTGTACATTGGTGAATGTGTTTTCTTTACTTTAGTTATGTGACAAATTCCAATATAAAACATAATTAACATATGCATCAGATACATAATTAGAACTTCTAGGTATGTGATTATAAGTGATAAAATAAAAATGTCGTTCCAAAATTCATACCCGTAGGAATCATCGGAGTAGAGTAGGGTCGTGCACATGGTAATTGTCGTTCAACTAACATACTACTAACTGGGATTCTAGGAAAAATTCTAAAGAACGAATACCATGTGAAATGACATCGTATAAAAGATCTATAACGACGTTATATTCAACCACATTTTTCGTTGATGGCCCTAGAAAAATGCCACCTGAAGACACCAGTTGACCCTCGGGTGAGTAAACAACCCAAGCGACGGAAGCCAAGTTTCGTGTATGACGACTGACCCTGTTTGTGAATCCTAAGTAAACCAAAGACTCCATTGACATCTGCCAACCAATAGAAAACTTGATAATCAAGTCGATGACAAAAGGGAAAATATATATACACTAAGATACACTAGTATACAAAGAGTTATGCCCAAGCGTGGGGATTAAGTGTAATATATTTTCAAGTAGTTCCCATTCCTGGGCTCAGTCAGCATATTTCCTTCACAATATTCTAATTCATAGGATCCTTTTTCTAAGACATGTCGCATGATATAAGGACCGTGCCACATGGGGTTGAACTTCCTTTCCCCCAACAGTTCTTTGGCTTGGTCATACAATAGGACCAAGTCACCTTCAATGTACTTCCAAGGAAAGACAAAATTATCACATTGTACCTTGACACATCGTTTATTCGCTTCGATAGCCGTAGAGGCATCTGGATGCTGCGCATCTAGAATATCTAGGTGCACGAGGCATTGTTCGAGATCGAAAGTGTTAGGTAGGAGCTTAAATTCTAGTCTAAGAGAAGGGATTTCACATTCAATAGGAAGGATTGACTCCACACCATGTACTAACTGAAAAGGAGAAAAATCAGTGGAAGTCTTAACTGAGGTTTGGTATACCCAAAGCACAGGGTAAAGCATGAGATGCCAGTAAGACTTGCTTTCGCTGACAGTTTTCTGCAAAATGGTCTTGAGAGACTTGTTGATGGCCTCTACTTGTCCATTTTATTGGGGGTAGTAAGGGGAATAATGACCATGTTTAAACCCCAGTTTCGATGCTAATTATTTCATCATTTCGTTATGAAAGTGACTGTCGTGATCAGTGAAAATCTCATTCAGGATTTCGAACCAGGCTATAATTTGATTGAACACGAAAAATGCAACAGTCTTACCATTGGATTTAATTGGAGGCATGGCCTTGTACCGCTTATTAAAGTAGTCTACGACCATGATAATATGTTGATTCCCCCCACCCAAAGTTGGGTTGCAATCCACAAAATCCACCCCCTATTTGGTGAAGGGACCGATGGTGATGACTGGGTGAAGAGGGGTTGGATGTGAGTGTATCTTTTGAGTGAACACCTGGAAAGGGTGACACTTCTTGGCCACTTCGACGCAATATTTAAAAATAGACGGCCAAAAATAATCAACTCGCAATATCTTCTAGGTTGTCGCAAGCCCGGATAGATGACCACCATAAGCCCCACTGTGATAGTCATTAAGAACAGACTCAGCCTCCTCGTGAGTCAATAAATGACGCAAGATATTATCTATGCCTCAACAATACAAAGTGTCACCGATGATAAGGTAGTTCTTAGATTGATACCATATACATCGTCAATCATCTCTCGAAAGGTGCTGAGAGAACTTTAAGGTTTGAAGATAGATCAAAATGTCTCCATACCATGGGTCTGAAGACAAGACAATGAAAATGTGTTCATCTGCAAATGAATCGACATGAATAATGTCCTCATCTAACTGAGGGAAGTTTGATATTAACTCGGAAAAAAACTAGTGATTTCTTGGATTTCGCTGAAGCAAAATCGAGATCAAACTCTTGCAAAATGACAATCCATTTATTATATTTCCCCCCTATGATACGCCTAGTAAGGACATATTGAAATGGGTTGACATCAACAACTATGGTAGTTTTTCAAAGAAATATATAGTGCCTTAATATTTGAACTGCATGTACAACATCCAAATCTAGCTTCTCAACATGAGAGTACTTGAGTTCATGGCTGACTAAGTTTTGAATAAGATAGTAAACAACGTGCTCATGGAGCTCATCATCCTCTTGAACTAAAACCATACCAATCGCCCCTTCGGGCGCAACGATATAAAGCAAGTAATATCTACTGTAGTCTAGAGGCTTCAACAGAGGCGTCGATACCAAGGATTTCTTAAGAGAATTGAAGGATTCTTGGGCTCGCTCATCCCATATAAATAGAGTGTCCTTCTTCAAGAGACGCATGAAACCGTTAGTAATATTGGCATAGTTTACTATACACTGATGTAAGAAGTTAGCTTTCTCTTGTAAACCTTGAAGTTGATGATAATTGCATGGGGGAGGAAATAAAAGTATTGCCTCAACCTTTAAAGAATCCACCATGATCCCAGTATTAGAGACTAAGAATCCTAAAAGATGACTTGACCTAATGTAAAAGATACATTTATGAGGGTTTAAATGCATGTGATAATATCGACATCTCTCAAAAACTAGCTGAAGGTGGGTAGAATGATCCACTCTCTTTCGAGAGTGAGCAACGAGATCATCAAGGTAGGCTTCGGATATATTCTTGAGATCATGAAACGTGAAGGTTATGTCGCGTTAGAAGGTTGCTCCAACAATTTTAAGGTCGAAAGGAATTTTTCAGTATTCAAAAGTACCCCAAGGACAAATAAATGTCGTCTTATGTTGATCCTTGGTTTTAATTTGAATCTGGTTGTATCCTCAAAATCCGTCCATAAAAGAAAAAACCTTACTTCCTGCACACTCATAGAGAATCTAATCAATGAAAGGTGTCGGGAAGTTTTCTTTAGGACAGGTCTTATTTAGGTCTCGAAAATCCATACACACATAGATGGTTCATTGCTTCTTATTCATGGGATCGGTATTGGATGCCCATTCAGTCAAGGGAACCGGGTAGATAAAACCTGCATTAAGCATTTTCTCCACCTCTTCCTTAATAGTAGGGGCCTTCCTAGGATTAATAGCTCTAAGTTGTTGTCGAACAGGTTTAACATCCGGGTAGGTTTTAATCTCATGTTCAACTATTCAAGGGTCGATTCCTGGCATCTCTTGATATGACCAAGTGAATACATCACATAATTCTTTGAAGATCTCGGTGTAGATCTGAATTTCTTTAGGCGAACAATCTGGACGGATATATACATTTTCAACTTTACCAGGAATACGAGAGATATCGACCGTGATGGTAGGATAAATACTCACCATGTTTCCTTCTTCATAAATGTCATGCGTATTGAGTGGAACTACGGCGTGACCGACTATCTCGCTCAAGGTAGATCTAAAATCATGTTGTTCGATTCTAGCAACCTCTAGGAGGAAGTAAGAGCTATGATGCATATCATCCCATGGACTATCTAAACCATTTTTGGCCTCTAAGATTGCTTCATTCAAAGGTAAAGTATCATCGAGGAAATCATGTGAGCAAGATGATGAGGTGGCCCATATGGGTCGGAGAATAGGAACCTCCTCATCCGTCTACGAGGGAACATGATCTCGGTCAGTAGTAGAGTCAAGAACAACTTGATACATTATGTCTTCCACCGACTGTGGAATTTCCATTCCAATATGTGACTGACCTTCACAATACAGTGTCGGGGAAGGTACGGTCTAAGGATTGTTAAAATATGAAGTGCGGAAAGGATAACTAATCGATCATCAAAATCTTCCCATCACGAGGAAAACATAAAGTACAAAAAATGGATGACACGACTACATTCATAGAATAAGTCTAGTTATGCCCTAGTAGTAAGTTATAGTCAAGGGGCACATCAACCAACTCCACATCCACCTCCACTTTCTTCCCACCTAACTGGACTGGAAAGGTAGGAAGAATACTGTGGGGACATAAATAATGACCATCAAATGTAGTCAACATAGTTAGATATTGAGAGAGGGTTGGAGAGCCAATGGATTTCCAACAGATTATGGACATCATCCACATTGTAACACCTTCATCAATAACAGTACATTTGATGGTATAATTTGAGTAATTCACATGGATTTGAAAGGTCACGTGGTAAGGCAAGTGAGGCTTCACATCCGCGACGTTGAACTTGATAAAATTAGAGCCACATGGGTCTAGAGCTCCTAATGCAAAGAACAAGGCATTCCTCTATGAAGGACACGTCTTGGGTACCTCCAGAGACGACATCGCACAAGGGGTTTGACCCAGATCCTCGACAATAGAGTAGTTTTGGGAAGCTCTAGCATTAGGTTGTGGTTAGAGTGTTTGAGTAATACTTTCAGAATACAAAGGGGAGGCTCTGGATTTTCGATCTATAAAGGCATCTTCGAAGGAGGGGGAGACTCTAGACCTGGAACATCCTGTGAATAAATGTAATTGAGAGACCGAGTGGCTACATTAATCTGATACTTGACCATATTTATGCATAGAAAGTCAATGTCCTGCACCAGTGGGTTTTAACTCCCACTCGTCGCATTTCCAACATTAGAGAAGCTCGAGGCCATATGTTGATTATGCGGAAAAGGATTAGTCGGCACAGTGGGAGGTAGAGATAAAAGCCTCACAGCTTCCTCGAGTTTGGGGCACAAGTGGGTAAGGTGATCATCAGTGAAAATATTACAAGGGAATTTCACCTTCTACCTCTCTTTCTTTCGCTCACCGACATTAACCTTCAATCTATCATTGTTAGCATTTTCCTTGGGTTTATGATCATTATTCCTCCCACCCTTATGATTTTTTCCACATCCTTTCTTTTTATTCCCTCCTGGTTGTTGGTTACCATTCAGGTTAGTCGATGACTTCACAGAATGCACATACTTCAACTGAGTTGGAGTGGAGGAAACAAACGAAGCATGTCCTCCTACATATTGGCTTTAGAGACAACTCTTTCAACTAGCTTGTCACCAAGTCTACAAATTTAACATTTGTGGAACCTATAATGCCATCGGCATGAGGCCCAGGATTTTGTTTAGGGTCGTAGTTCGACCTCGGTGCGTCAGGAATAATCTCGTATAACATCCCAGAATAAGCATATATGAGATCTAACTTCTGGGCTTTAAAAATCGCTTCCTCTTCAGATGTTACCCTGAATGTAGAAACATGCTTCGAAATATAAGGAAGTAAAGACTTAAGAAACCATTCCAATAGGAATTATGGAGGAATGTATGCTTTGATGAACCTCTTCCGTCTATGCCACTCTTGGTTGTGATCCGAGATATGGGTGACTTTGTCTTGGTAGAGGGCTGTCAGAAGTTCTATGTCAACGTTGTAATGAACTGACAATTGGAAGTGGTTGAGGAAAACTAGAACCATCTGATTAAAATTATTGTACATCCCCCCTGGTAGCTCTATATACCATTTCATTGCAACCCTTGTGAGGGTGCGTTGAAAAAATATTAAACCAATAGAATCGTTGTTAAGGGAATTGGAAGAGCACCAAATATGAAAAGTAGTGACGTGATCACCAAGATCCTCACTAGTATTTCCCTTGAATGGTCATCAATTTTGTTACGAGGAGCATGAAATGTAGCTAGCCTCAAATTAATGGATGTACCACCTTATTGATTCCACAAGAAAACTCACTTTTGATATGACATTAGAATCATCGTTCCTTTCTTTGAAAACATGAGCAAAGGAAAAATTGTTAAGAGTAGAGAAAGTTAATTCAATCTCATCATAAATTAGCCTTGAGATATGACTTTCCAAATGATAAGTCCCATTCATCCAATGTATAACAACTTGAGAGTCCTCAAAAATTTGATTGGCGAGTGCACTTTTTTCTATTGCCAATGATAATATCAGTTTTAAAGCCATGAGTTCAGCTACGTTATATGATGGGTAATCCAGGAGGAGAAAATTGATCAAATTGGTGCATGGGTTTACTTTGATGGTGACAATCACGGGATCCTCCTTTTCAAGGAGCAGGCAGTGTTTTTTCCCTTTATAATGATCATTTTATGAAATGTAAAGCAGGATTAGGAAGAGGCAAAAATGACGTAGATAAACTCATGGCTTTAAAACTGATATTATCATTGGCAGAAGAAAAAGGTTCACTCACCAATCAAATTTTCGAGGACTCTCAAGTTGTTATACATTGGATGAATGGGACTTATCATTTGGAAAGTTATATCTTAAGGATAATTTATGGTGAGATCAAATTAACTTTCTCTACTCTTAAATTTTTTTCCTTTGCTCATGTTTTCAAAGAAAGGAGCGATGATGTCAATGTCATATCAAAAGTGAGTTTACTTATGGAAGAAAGAAGGTGGTACATACAGGAATTTGAGGCTAGCTACATTTCATGCTCCCTTTTATTAATATATGTGATGGGTATTTGTTATAGCAAGATTTTCCTCACCCCATGCAACTTCCTCAAAAGGCCTTTTCCATTTCCCTATGCAAACTTGAAGTCCCTTTTTTCAATTCCCAGAGATAAAAAACTTATTTTTCCACATATACGCACCCTAACAGCTATACACCATGCGTATACGCAGGTTGCACCATTACATGAAAGAAATGGATATGTATTTTGGGTTTGTCATAATAGTTGTTTTTTTTACTATTAGAAGGATGAATGGGAAGGTAGATTTTATGGTTTTGATTCACGTTGAAGGTAGAGATGGATATAGACTATATGATTCTAAGTTTTTAATCCATTTTTGGGATATTTTACGGAATGCACATATGAATATAAATAATGTAATTTTGTTTGTATCTAACGAGAATGCAATTTTATTTATTTTTAAATCTAAGAAAATATTTGTGTTTGTGTGTGTGCATGCACCCCAATTAGTGCCAAGGGTTAGCTCAATCAATGGAACCATTCACTCAAGGCACATCGTTGACAATGAGTGCATAGGTAACAAGTTCAAATATGGTCAAATACCTTGGGGTTACCAACAGCTATTGTGGCTGGTGGTTGAGTTACCCACAATATAGATATTTCAAAGAAGAGGAAGGACTCTCGTGAGAATTTTCTTGGACTATATATTTAATCCACAAGGCTCAATTAAAGTGGTTTAACTTGCTCTACCAAATCCATAATAGCCAAGGATGTCACAAAATCGAATCCACTTGGGTCCTTTGAAATTAGGCATACATGTTTCCAACCAATCAAATTTACCCTCAAATTTGATATTCACTATTCTCTAATAGAGCATAGAGATCCATGGAAAATGATCTTAGGAAAAATACAACTAATGTATGGAAGAAAATAGTTTTAATAATTAACTTAAAATATAAGTTTATAAAATAAGAAGTATTACCACTCAGTGAAAATAGAACCCTAACCCTTATGATAATAGATTAAATGTGTCAATCCACCATACTACATTGTAAGCTATAAACATTTGTCGGTTCTCTTTAACATGCAGAGAAACAATTTGTAGCTATGACATTTCCATTTGGCATAGTGATAAACACTTTCTTATGTTTTGTGCTACGAGGAGTCTGAAAAGTGAAATCAATCGACACATTGCATGTATATATGTATGTCTCATCCCTTACAATTGGATTCATACTAATAACAAGGTAAGACACGTAGTTAGGGAGATAAGTGTCTCATTATAAATAAAAGTGATCGATAAAAGATGCTTTTGTGATGCGATTTACTTGGTTGTTGAAAGTTGGACCATATCCTTTCCCAAAGGTTTTATGTAGTTATGTTATATACATTTTCTTGTCATGTCTTTGTACTTTGTTTCCCATTAGGTTAAAAATATTCAAAGAATCTTCACCCATCCATGATTTACCTGAAGTGGCATTTTCAAAAGATTATGATACCTAATTCTTGGGATTATGGTACATTGTAAATATTATTTTAGGATAAATATGAAGAGTGATAGGTGAATAGGAAGAGTCATTTGGACCTCTTGGAATATGAAACCAAAGGTCACTTCACATTGTATTAATGAATGTCTCACTTTAATGCAAATCAATTCATTTGTGGAGTTATTCATCCCTATCCTGATAGTGGTATCAGAGCATAGGTTTTCTTGTTAACTCCATGATCTCTCTCAAGCTGCTTCCCAAAGGTCACTTCCACATTGTATTAATGAATGTCTCACTTTAATGCAAATCAATTCATTTGTGGAGTTATTCATCCCTATCCTGATAGTGGTATCAGAGCATAGGTTTTCTTGTTAACTCCATGATCTCTCTCAAGCTGCTTCCTTCCACATTTTCCCCCGTAGTTTCTTCTAGTTTTTTTTGTTGGTATCGTTGAGAAAGATACAGCCAAGCGGTGAGTGCCCATTGATGAAAATTCTAGAAACCCTTCTTTATGCCATTAATATGAGTTTTGATGTCATTTCCAAGCCATTATTCTGTGCAATTCATTTGTTTTGCTGAGATTATTTCCCATGGATATCTATGCATGGGTCATTTATGCAAATGAAATTATCTAGACAAAATTGCTTCTAACCTTCCACATGTCCTATCTAGACCTCACACACACACACACACACACACACACACACACACACACACACACACACACACATATAATGCTCATTGTTTTATAAACTTGTATTTTAAGTTAATTATTCAAACAATATTCCCCCATACATTAGTTGGATTTCACCTAAGATTATTTCCCACGGGTCTCTATGCATGGGCTCGATTGAAATATTACATGGGTTGACTAAAGTATAAAGGTAGATATTATTATTTTATTATTATAATTTAATTGTGAGAGGGGTTTAAGGGGTTAGAGGGACCAAAGTTTGAAATATATTATTTTATTGCAAAACAAAGTATGTTAAACCAAAAATTAATATGGGATGCATGCCAATGGTCTAGGTGGAGTTTATTGGGTGTCAAATGGCAAGTTCAGAACATGCATACTAACTCGCTAGGTTTGGGGAGTTCAACCATTATTCTAGCTTCTAATTGTTTGAATAGGTTCACTCTCATACCATGCATGGATTTCACCATGACCTTGTACTGAACCAACATCATTTGAACTAAAACCGAAGGATTAAGGGGGGATCCTTACTAGTAATGAGCTAGTAATTAGGTTATTATGCATGTGATAGAAGGATGGGGATGCATGCAGGTATGATCATGGGATTTTTTTGATTGAGACACCACAAACAACTGCATTTTCTAGAGCCCTAGAATTGAGATTCCTAGACATTCTGGACTTGATCCTTGGAGGGGGTGAGGATTTCCTGAGGAACTGCAGGGCAAAGAAGGGGATTCCATCCTTGGGGTGGTGTAGGATAGGGAAGAGAGTATGGTGGTATAAAATTTTGTAAGAGTATGTACGTTGTTAAATTTTTGGGTATTGGTCTTGTGGAATCATAGCCCCATCTTGGGGGTGGTCTATTGCTAAGAAAACTAAAGAAGCATAGCTTATGGTTCAAAGGAATTTCCTTTGTATGTAGCTAGTCAGTGACATTTATTCATAAGATACGTGTTATGGTTTCTTTGTTATTTATATGTAATACACTATTAAGTATGTTGTGATTGTTAATAAATTACATGTTGTTATAATTTTTTGTTGTTTACCTATGAGATGCAAGAGTTTTCATGTCATATTACATACAAATTTCATTGCATAGTAGGACAAAATGTATTACAATATTATAGCTAAATTAATTTTGTAAATATTGTGGAATTAATGGGAAATTGGTGAAATTTCCAGTTTCCCACCATCCCAACAAGAAAATGGGTGGTTTAGTACATTACAGACTGGATTTAGAGCTAAATATTGAGCAAGTGGGAAGGAATTTGAAGTACCTCATTTCCCCAATAGTGGACAGGGGTGGTTGGGTACGTTACAATAATGAAATAGAGTACTCACAACCCAATTTAAAATGTGGTTGGTAGTATTAACGATAGCACATAAGCAATAAATTTTTAGTCCCTACTTAGGCTAAGGACTATCACGAGTTAAACTGCGTTGACCTTTTATTAATTCACCATGAATTCACAACCATCTCCCAAGTTTTGTTGAAATTATATATTAATTTGATTTATTTTTCTATTTATGAAATTTCACTAATTGAATTTATGATTGTTTCAGTGCTATGTGATGTGATTTTATTCCCTTGGTGTACGTTATTTTTTCCCAATTGTCAAAATTAATAAATGATTGAAAAAATAAATTTATTAGTGGCCACTTTGAAGGCTCTTATAATGTTGCAGTAAAGGATTTAACAATGTTACATGAGGAGAGAACATTGCCGCATTACCACCTCCTCACCCCCTCATTACCTCCCACCGTTATCCCTGCATAATGATAAATATTATTGCAATTGATTTGATGTTTTAAGTGACAATTGACATAACTAAAACTAGTTTAAGAGTATCCAATTCTATATCCAACCCTAAAGCGAACAACATTATCACAACCAACTAGACGAGTATCCAACGAGTAACTATCCAACCAAGCCATATAACTAACAAGCCAAGACAAACACTAGGCATACAAAGCTAACAAGTCAACTATCTAACTAAGCCATATAGACAAAGCCATCAGACAATGATAAATCCAAGTTATACTATGCCTTCTAGCTATAGTATTATGTCTCAAAGAAAACATTCCAATAACACCAGTTCGAAACACAACCATTAGTAGTATTAGAAGCAATGATAGAATCAATATTAAAGGTGGAAGGATCTATTGAAGAACGAGCACCAATGACAATTGTTTATTTTGATCGAGCAAATAGCAAGTAATAGAGCTAGTGGTAGAGATAGAGATAGAGATAGTTCAAAATTTATTTAAGACACAATTTCAGTAGCGTAAGATAGTTTCAAAGCAGTTTCAAAGCCTACATCATTCCTTCCTAACCCAAAACCAAAGGCACTAATAGTCGCTCCATAACCCATTGACTAAGCACCACCAAAAACAAAGCCATCATCCGGGCCCACATACCCATTAGTAGTAGTCCTAGCATTCATACGCTTGGTTCCTTTTATAGGATCTATTTCTTTACCAACAGAAGCACCGATTGATGATGCAGGAACATCTCCCAAGACAAGCGAGCCAGCGCATAAGACAAAGGATAGCTGGGCACACGCCAGCCCAAAATTTTGAAATTTCCCTTGAAGTTGATGCGCCAAGCATAAATGAGATCATTTAATGAAGGCGCCTTGGTATAATGTATTCAGACCTTGAGCGCCCCGCTCTCGTCTGAAGTAGATGGAGGCATTTATAGTAATAAATGTAAGTAGGTAGAATTGTATACTAGATTAGACAGTTTTAGAAGAAAGGAGGGAAAACAGATATAGACACCCTCATTGTGCATTGTAAAATAATTCATGGAATAGTTAGAAGCATGAGAGCATAGAAGAGGAGCAGAGAACTGTGTAAAACAACACCCATGTACAGTCATTTGGATTAATATAAGAGTTTAATTCAAATTCATGGTTTTGTGTTGTCCTCTGTGTATTGATGTTATGCTCTTGAATGGTTGCTTCCTGATATACATTTTCTTTTATATGCTGTGTATGTTATTTCATGGTTTGAGTTGAAGTCTGAAGGAAGAAGGAATGAGTTTCATTTGTTTTTCTATCTGAGCAAGGATTCATGCAAGGAGTGCAGTTGAAGTCATCCGCAAGGAGTGTGTTGACAGAAGGCTCAGATAGTTAACTCTTGTTCTCATTCACTCAGGAATGAAATTAGTTATACGAGCCATGCAAGGAGTGCACAGGCTAAGGAGAGTCTCAGTTGTGAATCTGAGCGAAGTAGTGAAGGACTGCTACTGCAGGTGTGCGCAGAGTCAGAAGGATTCAACACTTGGAGGCGTTTGAGAACTGCCGCAAGGAGTGCGTGCAAAGAACCTCTGTGAGGTTGAAACTGTGAGAAAGCTCAGGAGGGATAAGTCTTTCAAGTCCGTCAAGAAGAAGCACAGAGAGTTTGTGCATAAAGTGGTTGAATAGGCACTACAAAGTTACGTGCGGAAGGAGTAGTTTTCATAGAGAAATACTGGGTTCACTCTTAGAAGGTATCGAAGAGTAAGGTGGACGGTTAGTATCTTGCATAGGAGATTGACAAAACCCGTCAGCCGTCGAATCTACCAAAGAAGCAAAGAGGTTATGGTCGTGTTGGGATTTTAAGCTCCAGGAGTCGTGAGCCGTCGGATCATGGATCAGTTACCCATCAATCGTTGGATCTGACAGAAGTTGCACGAGGGTTACCATCGGGATTCGAAGGATCGGAAATCCCGTGGTCGAATGTTTTTCGACATTTGAAACCCCGAATCCCGGGAAGATCGAAGCCGTCCGACAGTTAGACACGTGGCGGAGATCAAGGCGCTAGGAGTTCGGGAAGTTAGAAGGTCCGTGGACAGAAGGTCGAGGGAAGTTCATAGTGAAAACCCAGCATAATCTGAATCGCCCATTCGGGAGGACAGGTGTCAGGAATATGAGGAGAGTCGGGATATCCGGCGTCGGGAAATCGGAGTTCCTGAGGACGAGGAAGTTGAGACATTACAAGTCCTGAACCCCGGAGAAATAGGGACCATTCATCAGAAAGGACGTGTGGAAGAATTCAGCGTCATCGGGAAAAGTCCCGATAAGAAGTCATCCATTGGTGTTTGGGGCCATCGGGATATCGGGGATCCCGGTGACAAAGTGTTTATGCACTTTGGTTTCCCAAACTACGAAGTCCCGACGAGGAGGAAGGTGTAGCGTGCAACCAGCTGTCAACACGTCAGAAAGGAGGGAGGCGTTGTAGTGGAAGACAGTTGTCAGCCTGACGGAGAATCAGGGTTCGAGGAATCGAGAATCCCACAGGTAAGTGTTTTACAGCATTGGAAACCTCATAGCCCCGACGGAGATAAGACCATGGTCATGAGTTAATGGTCATATGGGCCAAGGCCTATAGCCAGGAGGGCTATCGTGAAAAAGGCGCGTCGGGATTCGGGGAATCGCAAGTCCTGGGGACAATTGTATTTTGACATCGGAAAGTCTGAAACTCTGATGAGGGATATGACTATGGCCATATAAGGAGAGGTCACGTGGACCCAAGAGCTTAGCCTAGAGGGCTAACGGGAATTTGAGGAGCATCGGGAATTTGAAGTCAGAACCCCCGACAGAAGGGATATAAGGCTGAGGTCTTATAGAGAGTGGTCGCGTGGACTGAAGGATTAGCCAGGTGGGGCTAAGGCAAAAAAGGAGTGCATCGGAGATTGTGGATCGGTGATCCAAGTTACCAGAACATCGCTGGTGTCAAGGTCCCGATAGTGGGAACCCTGATAACAAAGAAATGAGGCCAGCGCTGATTTCCCGATCGTTAAGGGAGGTCATTTGGAGAGTTGTTGTGGGTGTGGAAAATTCCCGATAGGGAATTAGAAGAGATTTTCAGTTCTTTGGGCCAAGGAAGAAGAGAAGGTTCTGTGAGCAGACGTGCCTTGGGTGGCGCGCCTGCGTCAAGTGGTATCAGAGCTTAGAAAACCTTCTTTGCTTTCTGTAGCAGAGAAAAAGGAGAATTCACCATGCCGCCAAGGAGAAGGGGTAGACAATCACTCGATCCAGAGGAGGAGAGGGAAATGTCCAGAGAAAGAGGTAGGAAAGTGTAGAATCTAGACATGGAGAGAGAAATGCGAAATGTTCGTGCCAGAATGGAGGACATGGAGATAAGAGGAAGACGCAAAGCTAATGTAGGAGATACCATTAAATCCGAAAATGAAGATGATGCTGGACATGGAGAAGAAGAAATCCCAGCGGAAGATGCAGCGAGTGAACGCTTACTTAAAGCTGTTGCAAGAATGAGTACAAAGGTGAAAATGGACATCCCAGTTTATGAGGGAAATCTGGATGGGGAAGAGCTTCTAGATTGGATTAGAGCTCTAGATACTTACTTCAACTATGAAGATATCGAAGAGGAAAAGAAGGTCAGGCATGCCGTCACGAGATTAAAAGGACATGCAGCCTTGTGGTGGGATGAACTACAAGCTGACAGGCATTGCCAAGGCAAGCATAAAATTAAGAGCTGGGACAGGATGATCGCAAAGATGAAGGCGAAATTCATTCCCAGGGATTATCAAATTTCTCTGTTCAGGAGGATGCAGAACCCGAGACAGAAGTTGATGACAGTAAAGGAATATACTGAATAATTTTACAGGTTGAATATCATGGCAGGTCATCGCGAAAGCAATGACGAAAAAGTGGCCAGGTATATGAATGGCCTGAGATATGAGATTCAGGATGAGATGAGCATGGAAACCATCCGAACAGTGGAGGATGTTTATCAAATGGCTTTGAAGGAAGAAGAGAAGCTGAGCCGTAAGAAAGGTTAGCGAGGCCAAGGCAGAAGTCAACCCAGAGGCAAATCAGTTGCCCAGGAAAGAACCCAGAAGCCCAGGGACGACTAGAAGAAACCTCAGACTCGGACAGAGAGAGGTGGAAGTTCGCAGCGAGGGCAATATGCACAGCAAAGAGAACATCATACTGAACAAAGAGGAGGATATGTTGATAATAATAGATTTCCTCGTACCAGAGGAAGAGGAAGAGGAAGAGGTGGAGTAATCACATGCTTCACATGTGGAAAAAATGGGCACAGGTCATTCAAGTGTCCAGAGAAAAATAAGGATGGAGGAGAGACTCACATCACCAAGGCACAGAGGCGAGATGTTGAGGAAGAATACGCTGAAGGCGGGAGATCGCTGGTGATGAGAAAAGTCCTTTTGAAACCGGAGAAAGAAGTGGAAAGTTCAGTCCAACAGACCCGACTTTTCAGGACAGCTTGCAAGACCAAGGATAGAGCATGCAAGGTTATCGTGGATAGTGGAAGCACAGATAATCTCGTTTCAACCGAGATGGTAGAGAAGCTAGAGATGGAGATGACTGATCACCCAAGTCCATACAAATTTTTGTGGCTACAGAAGGGATATCAGGTAAATGTCACTAAACAGTGCTTAGTTGACATTAAGATAGGAGGATATAATGATAAGATTTTATGTGATGTTATTCCTATGGACGTTTGTCATCTATTGCTGGGTAGACCATGGCAATACGATAGAAATGTGATTCATGATGGGAGGATGAACACATACACTCTGAAGAAGGATGGGAGAACCCATATGTTGCATCCAATTGAGGATAAGGAGGTGAAATCGAAGGTAAGCAACACAGTACTTCTCATGAGTGGGAAGGAACTTCTTACAAAAGTTAAGAGGAAGGAGGATCCACAATTCTTTGTGGTCAGAAAGCCGAATTTTTTTTTGACAAGCACAAGAGTGGATGATTTTCCAGAAGAAGTTCAGGGACTGCTTGAAGAGTTCGTTGATATTATAGTGGACGAACTACCTCATTCGTTGCCACCGATGAGAAGTGTAATTCATCACATTGATCTCATACCAGGAGCTAGTTTACCAAACAAAGCCACGTACAGATTGACGTCGCAAGAAAATGAAGAGGTTAAAAGACAGGTCCAGGAGTTGTTGGACAAAGGTTTGGTCAGGGAAAGCTTGAGTCCATGTGTTGTTCCGACAGTACTCAATCCGAAGAAAGACGGAGGCTGGAGGATGTGCACTGATTCAAGGGCGATTAACAAGATAACTATCAGGTACAGATTTCCATTGCCGAGGATGGATGATCTGATGGATTGCTTAAGTGGATCAATTTTTTTTTCGAAGATTAATCTAAAGAGTGGATACCATCAGATTTGTATGAGAGAAGGTGATGAATGGAAAACAACATTCAAAACAAACGAAGGTTTGTATGAATGGCTTGTCATGCTGTTTGGCTTGACAAATGCATCGAGTACCTTTATGAGGTTGATGAATGAAGTCCTGAAGGATTTCATCGGGAGATTTGTCATCGTGTATCTGGATGACATATTGGTTTTCAGCAAGACAAAGGATGAGCATTTGAAGCATTTGGCCATTGTGATGAAAAAGCTACAGCAGGAGAAGCTGTTGATAAGCATGAAGAAGTCCTCGTTTATGAAGACAGAGCTCATTTATCTGGGTTTTGTTATATCCGAAAATGAGTTGAGGATGGATCCAGATAAGGTAGAAGTGATCAAGAATTGGCCATCACCAAGGAATCTGATTGAGGTGAGGATTTTTCATGGTTTGGATAGTTTCTACCGGAAATTCATCATGAATTTCAGTGGAATTAGCGTAGCAATGATGGATACAATGAAGAAAAGAAATAAATATTTTCACTGGACTGAAGAGGCTGAGAAGAGTTTCAATTTGTTGAAATGAAAGATTACAGAACAACCAATTCTGGTGTTGTCGGATTTTCAGAAGACATTTTAGGTAAAATGTGATGCAAGCAGGTTTTCCATAGGAGCGGTCTTAAGTCAGGAGGACAGATCGATTGCATATTTCAGCGAGAAGCTGAATGAGGCAAAAGAAAAGTACTCCACGTATGATAAGGAATTTTATGCCATCATACATGCATTGAAGAAATGGAGGCACTATTTGATTCCAAAGGAATTTGTTCTATATAGTGATAACCATGCATTACAATTTGTGACTCAATAGGAGAGGTTGAATCAGAGGCATGTTAAATGGGTTGAATACATGAAAAATTTCACTTTTGCAATTAAGCATATTTCAGGTACTGCTAACAAAGTGGTTGATGCTTTGAGCAAGAAGTATTTGTTGTTGCAGGAGTTCAAAGTCCGGACGTTAGGCTTTGATGATCTTACAGATATGTATGCAGATGACTAGGATTTTAAGGAAGTGTATGAAGCAGCTGAGAATCCAGTTCTCAAAGAAAGAAGCCCTTGGACAGACTATATGATCCAAGATGGATTATTGTTCAGAGGAAATCAGTTGTGTATTCCAAATTGCTCCATGAGGGAGAATCTGTTAAAGGAGAAGCATAGCGGAGGGTTGGTCGGACACTTCGGTCATGACAAGACATTTGAAAAGCTGAGCGAGTCATACTTTTGGCCATGGATGCGAGCAGAGGTCAAGAGGTTTGTTGACAGATGTCGGATTTTCTAGCATTCGAAAGGAAGGAAACAGAATGCGGGATTTTATCAGCCATTGCCCATACCAAACAAGCCGTGGGAGGCGATAAGTATGGATTTTATATTGGGGTTACCAAAGACACGAAGGGGTGTTGACTCCATCTTTGTGGTAGTGGATAGGTTTTCCAAGATGGCACATTTTATCCCATGCCAGAAGACCAGTGATGTGACTCACATCGCAAATCTATTCTTCAAGGAGGTCATTCGACTTCATGGATTGCCGAAAAGCATAGTTTCGGACAGAGACACAAAGTTCTTAGGACACTTTTGGAGAACATTATGGAAGAAGGTGGGGAATAACTTGTTGTTTAGTTCAGCTTATCATCCTCAGATGGATGGACAAACAGAAGTGGTGAACAGAAGTCTGGGAGACTTGTTGAGAATCTTGGTGACAGAGCACCATAGTAGTTGGGACAATATATTGTCGCAGACAGAGTTTTCTTACAATGACTCTGTTAACAGGAGCACAGGGCAGAGTCCATTCCAGATCATATATGGCACACAACCAAGAGGAGTTTCTGAATTGAGAGATTCGGAACAGACTGCTACTAGGAGCGCTAGTGCAAAAGAATTTGCTGAGGCAATGAAAGAAATTCACAGCCAGGTGAAGGAGCGGTTGTTGAAATCAAGCCAAGAATATAAGCGCAGAGCCGATCAGCATAGAAGACAACTTCAGTTCGAGGTCGGTGATTTGGTTCTGGCACATCTGAGGAAAGAAAGGTTCCCGAGAGGGACGTATAATAAATTGAAGATGAAGAAAATCGGACCATGCAAGGTCTTGAAGAAAATGGGACAGAATGCTTATGAGGTTGAATTACCGGATGGGATCGGAATATCTCCGATATTCAATGTTTCGGATTTGTACCCATACAAGATTGAGTAAGCAGGAACAAGTGATGAACAACCAAAGGTTCAGTGGTAGAAATAGATGCTAGTTGCAGAAAATCCACAGATGGAACAGATACTGAATAAACAAGTGGGTAAGAAAACTAGAAGGAAAGAATATTTTGAATATTTGGTCAAGTGGAAGGGCCATCCAGTTGAAGATGCCAGCTGGGAGAATGAAGCAGAGATTCTGAATCATGGACATACCGTGCAGGAGCTCATGGGCAGGAGCCCATGCAAATTTTCAAGCGAGGGAGTATAATGTAGGAGCATCTCCCGAGACAAGCGAGCCAGCGTAGAAGACAAAGGATAGTTGGGCACACGCCAGCCCAAAATTTTGAAATTTCCCTTGAAGTTGATGCGCCAAGCATAAATGAGATCATTTAATGAAGGCGCCTTGGTATAATGTATTCAGACCTTGAGCGCCCCGCTCTCGTCTGAAGTAGATGGAGGCATTTATAGTAATAAATGTAAGTAGGTAGAATTGAATACTAGATTAGACAGTTTTAGAAGAAAGGAGGGAAAACGGATATAGACACCCTCATTGTGCATTGTAAAATAATTCAGGGAATAGTTAGAAGAATGAGAGCATAGAAGAGGAGCAGAGAACTGTGTAAAAGAACACCCATGTACAGTCATTTGGATTAATAGAAGAGTTTAATTCAAATTCATGGTTTTGTGTTGTCCTCTGTGTATTGATGTTATGCTCTTGAATGGTTGCTTCCTGATATACATTTTCTTTTATATGTTGTGTATGTGATTTCATGGTTTGAGTTGAAGTCTGAAGGAAGAAGGAATGAGTTTCATTTGTTTTTCTATCTGAGCAAGGATTCCTGCAAGGAGTGCAGTTGAAGTCGTCCGCAAGGAGTGCATTGACAGAAGGCTCAGATAGTTAACTCTTGTTCTCATTCACTCAGGAGTGAAATTAGATATACGAGCTGTGCAAGGAGTGCGCAGGCTAAGGAGAGTCTCAGTCGTGAATCTGAGCGAAGTAGTGAAGGACTGCTGCTGCAGGTGTGCACAGAGTCAAAAGGATTCAACACTTGGAGGTGTTTGAGAACTGATGCAAGGAGTGTGTGCAAAGAACCTCTGTGAGGTTGAAAGTGTGAGAAAGCTCAGGAGGGATAAGTCTTTCCAGTCCATCGAGAAGAAGCACAGAGAGTCTGTGCATAGAGTGGTTGAATAGGCACTACAAAGTTACGTGCAGAAGGACCAGTTTTCATGGAGAAATATTGGGTTCACTCGTAGAAGGTATCCAAGAGGAAGGTGGACGATTAGGATATTGCAGAGGAAATTGAAAAAACCTGTCAGCCATCGGATCTACCAAAGAAGCAAAGAGGTTATGGCCATGTTGGGAGTTTAATCTCCAGGAGTCGTGAGTCGTTGGATCGTGGATCAGTTACCCGTCAGCCGTTGGATCTGACAGAAGTTGCACGAGGGTTACCATCGGGATTCGAAGGATCGGAAATCCCGTGGTCGAATGTTTTTCGACATTTGAAACCCCGAAGCCCGGGAAGATCGGAGTTGTCCGAAAGTTAGACACGTGGCGGAGATCAAGGCACTAGGAGTTCGGGAAGTCAAAAGTTCCATGGACAGAAGGTCGGGGGAAGTTCATAGTGAAAACCCAGCATAATCTGAATCGTCCATTCGGGAGGACAGGTGTCAGGAATCTGAGGAGAGTCGGGATATCTGGCGTCGGGAAATCGGAGTTCCTGAGGAAGAGGAAGTTGAGACATTACAAGTCCCGAACCCCATAGAAATAGGGACCGTTCATCAGAAAGGACGCGTGGAAGAAATCGGCGTCATCGGGAAAAGTCCCGACAAGAGGTCATCCATCGGTTTTTGGGGCCATCAGGATATCGGGGATCCCGATGAAAAAGTGTTTATGCACTTTGGTTTCGCGAACTGTGAAATCCCGACGAGGAGGAAGGTGTAGCATGTGGCCAGCTGTCAGTACGTCAGAAAGGAGGGAGGCGTCGTAGTGGAAGACAATTGTCAGCCTGACGAAGAATCGGGGTTCAAGGAATCGGGAATCCCACGGGTAAGTGTTTTACAGCATTGGAAACCCCGTAGCCCCGACGGAGATAAGACCGTGGTCACGGGTTAACGGTCATATGGGCCAAGGCCTATAGCCAGGAGGGCTATCGTGAAAAAGGCGCGTCGGGATTCGGGGAATCGCAAGTCCTGGGGACAATTGTATTTTGACATCGAAAAGTCCGAAACTCCGATGAGGGATATGACTGTGGCCATATAAGGAGAGGTCACATGGATCCAGGAGCTTAGCCTAGAGGGCTAACGGGAATTTGAGGAGCATCGAGAATTTGAAGTCAAAACCCCCGACAGAAGGGATATAAGGGTGAGGTCTTATAGAGAGTGGTCGCGTGGACTGAAGGCTTAGCCAGGTGGGGCTAAGGCAACAGAGGAGTGCATCAAATATCGGGGATCGGTGATCCAAGTTACCAAAACATCACTGGTGTCAAGGTCCCGATAGCAGGAACCCCGATATGAAAGAAACGAGGCCAGCACTAATTTCCCGATCGTTAAGGGAGGTCATTTGGAGAGTTGTCGTGGGTGTGGAAAATTCCCGATAGGGAATTAGAAGAGATTTTTAGTTCTTTGGGTCGAGGAAGAAGAGAAGGTCCTGTGAGCGGACGTGCCCTGGGTGGCGCGCCTGCGTCAATTGATCTAGTCGAAGAAGAAAAGAACCGAATGATCCAGTCGAAGAAGTAATAGGTGAAGAAGATGTATATTTAGTAGATTCAAATTTTAGCATAACATGTTTTGGCTTTTGGTATATTCCTATTTTTTGACTATATGCACATCCCATGGTGTTCCAGGATTTTTCACATCCTACTACCACTATCCTCGCGTATGGTACTGAGGTTGCCTCTTTGGTTGCCTTCTTCTTAGAGGATGTTACGCCTTGACATAGTCAAAGAGGTAGAGAAATAATCATAATCAGAAATAGAATTGTGGAATAACACCATAGGGTTTCAGTGCCTATCTCTCTATTAAGTAGATTACAATTATACAAAGGGATCCAACAAATCTATCAAGAAACCACAATAAACTGTAAACAGAAGCTAACTAAAGTCAAACTCAACTAAACAAGACAATTGGAAGAGAATCTTGGAACATGGAGATTACACTAACACTCCCCCTTAATATCAATTGTTACATTCATTAGCACTTACAATTCCCAAGTGTTGTCTTTGAAATTCAAAAACAATTTTTCCTAATGGTTTTGTAAAAAAATTTGCTAGTTTATCTCTTGATCCACATAATTGAAGAGAAATATATCCACTATTGACAAGATCTCATATGAAATGAATGTGAATGTGAATGTTCTTTCTTTTCTTTTCAAATACATGGTTCTTTGACAATTCAATGGTTGAGTTGTTGTCACAGAAAATGGGAGTTGGCTCCTTTTCCATATGTGCCAAACCTTTCAGAATTATTCTCAGCCATATAACTTGACACAATGTTGAAGTTGCAACAACATACTCTACCTCTGCTCAATATATTACAACTATGGGTTGTTTCTTTGATGCCCATGAAATCAAATTGGTACCCAGATGAAAACCATAACCATATGTGTTTTTCTTGTCATCTAAACTTCCTACAAAATTACTATCTTTGTACCCTTCAAGTGTATAATATTCATAAGTTTTGTACCACAATCCATAGTTAAGTGTCCCCGCAACATATATTAGTATTCTTTTTCCAACTTTCCAGTGAGAATGCTTGAGAGATTCCATAAATATGGAAAAAATCTTGTTGCAAACATTATATCAGGTCTAGTTGCAATGAGGTACATGAGACTACCTACTATCCTCTTATATAAATTTGAATCAACTGTCGAACCTTCATCTTGTTTACTTAATTTAGTTCCTAGTGCAATAGGATTTTCTGCTGGCTTGTGTGTAACCATTCTAAATCTTTGCATAATGTATGTAGCATACTTTTGTTGATAGACAAAAATACCATGAGCTAATTTTTCAACTTCAATTCACAAAAACTATTTCGTGATTCCAAGATCAGTCATCTCAAACTCTATTTTCATGGAAACTTTAAATTCTTCTAACATCATATTTCTTGTATAAATCATATCATCAACATACAGGCAAACAATACGTGTTTTACCTTCATGATCTGATTTTGTATACAGAGTTGGCTCATTGTTGCTCTTGTTGAATCCATTGTTGATAAGATAGGATTCAATCCAACTATACCAATCTCTTGGAGCTTGCTTCAAGCCATAAAAGGATTTATTCAACTTGTACACTTTGTCATCTTTTCCTTTGACCTCAAAACTAGGTGGTTTATCCACATAAATGTCTTCTTCCATAATTCCATTCAAGAAGGATGAATTTACATCTAACTGGAAAACTTGTCATTTTTTTTAGGTGCAATATCTAAAATGGTCCTTACTATGTCTAACCTTGCTATATGAACAAAGGTTTCACCATAATCTATGACAGGTTGCTAAGAGAATACTTTGGAAACCAACCTTACCTTATGCTTCTCTATCTTTCCTTTTCCATTTACCTTTTTTTGTAAACCCACTTGACTCCTATGTTGGTTTGTCTGTTGGAAGATCAACAAGATCCCAAGTCTTTTTACTTTCTATGGCTTCAATTTCCTCATTCATGGCTTCTACCCAATGGTTCTCTTTCACTACTTCTTCAAATAAGGTTGGATGATATGAAAGAAATACTAAATGACTGTGTTGTTAAAAGTCATTATTTTTTTGATAAATTTCCCTTATACTTATTTTTCCTTGATTTTTTGTTGAAGATGATGATTCATTGCTGGAAGAAGAACCATTTCCAAAGTTTTCTTTATGTCTTTGTACCTATAATCTTGGCAGTCTTGGTGGATGTCCTTTTTGTTCTGAACTTTATGTTTGATCACCAATTTGATGCAATGGATTTTGACTATCCACTATCTCATTTTATTTCTCACTCCATGATTTTTTCTCTAAGCACTTGACATCTCTGATCACTAGAAATTTCTTGGTGACTTGATTATAAATTTTGTATTCTTTTGGCTATTCATTTTATCCTATGAAGATACATTTTTCACTCTTGTTGTCAAGTTTCTTTCTCATGTCTTCAGGGATATGTACAAAAGCAATGCAACCAAATTTTTTGAAGTGATGCACATTTATCTTAGTGCCACTCCATGCCTCTTGAGGTACTTTATCCTTAACACTTGTCATTGCAGATCTATTTAGAATGTATATTGAACAGACAACCACTTCATCCCAATAATAATTGCACAAATTATTTTCCCTGAGCATACTTCTTGCCATGTTCATGATGGTTTGGTTCTTTCTTTCAATCACTCCATTCTACTGTGGAGTGTATCTGGTTGTAGTCTGCATTAATATGCATTGTTGTTTGAAAAAATCTGCAAAATCTTTTGATTTGTATCCTCCTCCTCCATCTGACCTGAGCACCTTCACATACTTTCCACTTTGTTTTTTTGGTTAATATTTGAATTCTTTAAACTTTGAATAAAATAAATCCATATTTTCTTGCTAAAATAATCAATAAAGGTTAGAAAATAAAAGCTACCACCAATTGTTTAGGTTTGCAATGGTCCACAGAGGTCTATGTGAGCCAATTCTAGATGTTATTTTGCTCTATTGGAGAATGTTGGAAAGTTGTATCTCTTATGCCTTACAAGTATACAAATTTCGCATGGACTTTCTTGTTCATTCAAGACGGGAAGACCCTTAACCATTGCATGTTTTTTAAGAAGACTTAGACTCTTGAAATGAAGATGACCAAACCTAGCATGCCATAATAGTGTCTCATCTTCGTTTGAGACATTTTGGGCATATAACTAGGATAAATTAAGACTCCTCAAATTTAATGGAAACATCCTATTCTTAGTCATTTGGATTTTTTCAATTAGTTTCCTACTAGGTGATTAATCCAAAATTAAGCATGTTGAGCCTTTGAATAAGACATCATAACCATGATCCATCAATTGTCCTACATTTATTAGAATGTATTTTAGATTTGGTACATAGTAGACATCATGTATGTCTTTCTTATGATTTTGTTTGGATAAAACAGATACATTTCCTTTTCCTAAAGCTTGTACTTGAGAATCATCACCAAGAGTTATCTCAAATTTAATATAAGTATCCATGTAAGAACTCATATCTTTGTTACCTTTCATGTGATTGCTGCAACCATTGTCCAACAACCAAA
>SNQJ01S0064581.1:0-15203 GCA_010110895.2 Picea sitchensis
GGAAGGCCTGCACTTGGTTGGTGGAATCTACCACTGTTCAAAGATAAGTACCAGATGATGCTTTAATTATGTTTCTGTATCTCTGTGTATTATAATCATCATGTATTATGCTGTGTATATGAAATGATGTTAAATAGTATTGATTGTTGATTATGGCAGTAAATCATATGATTACTCTGTGTTGAATGTGATTAACTTGTTTTGAATGCATGTGGTTAATTGTGAGTGAGAATGTTGTTATTCCGCATAGTAACACCTACACAGTAGTGAGTGAAAAGTGGTGCTATAGTATTCCCTAGGTACGAACCCATTTTATAGCGACACAAAACCTTCTATCTACAACTAGAAGTGTCGTTATCGAATGGTAGAGACTTACCGAACATGGGTACCCTAGTTAGATCCCCTGCTTCATTCGGTGCCCATGCAGATATTTTTTTCCATAGGACCAGGAGTCCCTTATAGCTAATACATTACTTTATGTTTGGACCTCATTTCTTATTCATAAACATGATGAACTATACCTAGAGGACTCCCAAACGAGTCTAATTTAAGCTCTTTTTGACTCTCTCAAAAAGTGAAAATATTTTCGAGTGAACTTGTCTCTTTCACACTCGTAAATTGGATTTGAAAGGATGTTTATTTGGTGCATGTTTATCCCTTTTTCAAACAGAGTAGACTAAGATTACGAAAAATGACATTTTTTGGTGTTAAGTTGTAATTTCATGTCATTCTCTTGCTTGCAGTATTGAGCCTATTGTCAGTTCTCGCTTTTGTGTTATAAGCCTTTCACCTCAACAATTTGTATTATCATCCAAGCAGAGCCTTGTTTATATTCTTTGCAACTTGACACCCTATACCCAAGAAGAAACATTCCCCCGAGTGTCCATCTCCCGCATGCACCTCCTTGCATTGAGCATAGGTATGTTCCACTGCTGGAACTAGATTGCTTACTTGTCACACTTATTTCCTCCTTTGTATCATAGAATTCATTTAACTATGAAAAAACAAAAAAATACGGGTGGGAAAAGAATATTATCTTATATTGGCAACAATCATGTCACCTTTGAAGAGAGCACAAATTTTTTTAGTCCACTTGTCATCAAAATTTTGGGTTTAGCATGACCTTAGGAAGCTGAGCTCATTACAGAGAGTTTACTCCCCTGACTAGTTACTCTTCTAGTCCCTATGGAGATTTTGATTGATGCCTCCTGCATCTCAAAGTTTAATCATTAAGTATATGCTGCCAGAGTCTTCCATATTTCTCATGCTCTTGTTCAAAGGATGTTTATCAACCTGTGTCGACCATTCCTCAGAACTCTTGAATTTGCATGTCAACCATACCCTCAATGTGTCTCAGAATCACATGAAGTTGTAGTCCTATTGTGCACCTTGGTCCTACTTTCATCATTGGTAGGTAACCTTGAACTGAACAATCAACATTTCATCATTGGTCGCTGACTGGGTGGTTTCCCTTTTGTTCAACGACAATAAATCTATTCACACATTGGGATTCGTGTAGTGTCTTGGATTCCATTAGCCTTATTGGTGGTTTCCTCTCGTTTGTAATTTTTTTTCCTTATTGGCTTCTATTTAGAGGGTATTTTTTGTGTACCGCTTGCATCTGGCACACACGAAAGACACACCGGTTCATTGGTTCGTGAACATGTTCTTTGTCTGATTTTCTCCAAATCATCAATCTATTGCTTTGTACCTCATGTTGAATGATGAGAGATGCCTCAATGATATCCTTTCAGTGGGTCTCCTTCCATCGACTTCAGCCCATATATTCTGGAAATGAGACATAGAGTCCTATGAGTACCTAGAGGCTTTCAGTCATTAGCGACAAGTTCTCCCTCCATCGATAGTTGGGAATAAATCAATGTCCCCTGATCGATGGATTCTTCAAGTGTTCGACCCCAAAAACTTTATTCACACTTGCCAGAATGTACTCGGTGCCTTGATACCTACTTTCATTATCGGTAGTCTGTCTCACGTTTGTTAATGTTATACCTTAATGAATGGTAATCAAACAAAGCCTCATTGTGTTCGAACTCAACTCATTTATTCACATGATGTATAATTTCACCCTTGGTGGATTGTGTAGAAGAATTGAAGACATCAGTTCATAGTCACATCTTTCCTGAGTTGTTACTATCTTTCATTGTACCAATACCTTTGTGACTTCAATGACCATGGGAGATCAGATTGTACTCCATTGTATATAGACATCTTCAGATTGATTTTGAGACTCGTTTTACTGGGCCTTGTTCATGACTATGATAGCCTTTGGCATATAGACACATTTTTATTTCCTACTCATGGCCATGAACAACTATTTAGTATATTTTCACATGGATTTGCAGTGTAATTTAAATTGCTAACCATGTGTGCAAAGTCAGTACAGATTGTAATATTCTCATGAGCAACTAGTTCTTCCATCTGGGTCTCCATTACTCCACTTCTGGGTATTATAATGTATTTCGACCATCGAAGATACTCCTATGACCTCACACATTAGGGGGAATATGTTATAGAAATATTTGTCTCACCTTATGCAAATTTTCTTAGAAGGCCTTTTTCCATCTCCCTATGCAGACTTGAAGTCCGTTTTTGCAAATCCCAGAGCTAAAAACAATAATTTTCCACATATACACACCCTACCTATTGTCCAGCATGCATATACGCAGGTTGCACCACTACAACCCATGTACATTGGGTTTTTTTCCCAAAATTAAAAAATGGTGTCGGGTTTCCATGTCACATCACGAGATCCATGATCCTTGACCTTCCATATATTCGAAACGTTTTGACTCAGACATTTAGTTCCACTTGAAGGCTATAAATGGGCCAACTTCGAGCTATGGAAAAGATGAGAAGAATTCAAGTTTGAGAGCAAAGTTACTCTGGAGAAATTATTCACTTCATATTGAGTATGAATCCCTTTGTCCTTTTAAGTCTGAACACATTGTTCAGCCCCCAAGCTCTTCCCTACTTCATTGAGAACTTCATTGTCTCTCTTATATGAGCTTGCCTTTGGTGGAGGATTGAAGTGGTGGAGGCCCAGATGGAAGGGACTTAGTTTCTCGGTTCCGAACCATGCCGACCCAAAATTTTGTAATTCATTCACTTCTGTTGATTACATTTTAATAGAAATACTCTTTTCTCGTCCAATTAATGTCTTGCAAATATTTGAATTGTTATTCCATGGGCATATTTGTTATGAATATTGATGGATTATGCTATTGTGTGTGCTAAATTTATATATTATCACCATATGCTTGCAATTCTTGGTTGTTGAGGACAAGTTGCAGGGGTATTTTTTTGAGTCAAGTTCTCAATGGTGGAATTCATCGAATGTTTGGAGGAGGTAGGCATTTTATCTTGTCTTGATAGCATATTTGTTTATATAGCATACATGAAATTAGAGTTGATTTTTGCAGTCATTTCCATCTGTTGTGGTTTACCCCTATCCATAGAGAGATTTTCCTCGTAACATATACATTCTCTCCTTATTTATTTCATGGTATAAGTCCATAATTTGGTTTCCTGAAGAACTGGCTAGGTTGAAGCACTACAAGGGAAACACCTTGTAACAAAGGTTTTTGCGAAGGTTTTTGCGAAGGTTTTTNGGGGGGAATATTTTTTTTTTCCTTCAAGGATTGTATTGATCAAACACACCAATGCATTCTTACGTAACATGCATGGGTGCATACATAAAACTGAAAAACATCGGTTCTCATACAATTATTACGCACTGATTCCATCTCTTTTTGTTGTATTTATCACCAATGCTCATAGAATTATTACTCACCAATTCTATCTTTTTTTGTTATATGCAGCACTGATGCTTGTATAAATATTATGCAAAAGGTCATTCTTTTTTTATTTATGGCACATCGATGCAGTTATAATTTGTACACGTCAATTCCTATATTACCATGTGCACCAGAGGGAAATGATTTGAGGTGATATGTCGATGCCATTCTTTGTTACTAAGCATCGATGCATATATTATTTGCAAAGCACCAATGCATATTCAAATAATGTGCACCGTAATATTTTGAAATGATAAATATAATCATGTGTTATTTTTTTTAAAGCAATGGTGCCTTTTAACAATTTTTAGCACTGATGCTTCAATGAAATTAATAGGTTCTCATGCATATAACTCATAAAAACACACTACAATCTATTTTATGGCATGTACCGTTTAGTGAGTTCAAAAGAATAAAATGCAACGATATGTATATAATTAATTGTTTTTTACAAATTTTCAATTAATCATCTCAAAATCAAATATTTTTTATAATAACATTGATTTTTATATTTTGTTATCGAGTTTTGATATAATGATTGCATTAATGCATTATCCAATGGTTTACACCTATGTTATTTGTAACAATGTAAATCGTCCATATATTAATTAATCAACAACACAATATTTTACAACATTCTAAAATGCAATAAAATAAGAAACCCATTTTATTATATATGAATAAGAAATCCATCGTCATACAAAATGGGACAATGTAAAGGTCCACAATAATAAAAATCCAACCAATATGTAATTGCTACACTTATTGGTAACATGTCCTCATGCAATTGGGAAATATATCAAGTACATTAAACAAAATCCTTGATTTTCACAGACAAATATTCCAAAACATACAACTTGCACTAACATTCAATTAAATTGATTATCATTCTTCACTTGAATTGTTGTTGTAACACCCCCATTTTTAATCCCTGCAAATTAGAATGTAATTGTATAAATGTGATTTAGGCTGGTGAGCTGATGTGTTGGGGAAAAAAGCTCGTATTGGTTTAATATAGCCAGGGGCCAAATGGCATGTTATGTGCATTGAAGTAATTAGTAAAAATAGTAATCATTGGATGTGATACAAAATGGATGAAGAATGATGGGGGGCTATGATTCCACAAGAGGGAGGGGATCCAATGGGGAATTATTTGTGGGTAATAATCCTACCCACATTCATGAATTATTATTTTCATTGTGTATGACCTTCTAATTGTTGTTGAGTGTTCCCAAAGCCAATCATTTAACTCATGTAAAAGCATGGGTGTGAGGAGTCACATCCCATAGTTATTGGAGAGCATGGGAATGGGTACAATCAACTTGGGGAAGAGTGTAAGTCAAGTCAATCAAGCAAAGGGAGGAAATTCGTGTGGCCAAGGGGGTAGTTTTTAGACAGTCATGTTTTTGGATGGAAGGAAGTTTTTACTTACAGATTTTGGATAGAAAGAGAAGAGATGAGTGTTGGGAAGAGAACCAACCATGTTGGGCTTGAAGGAAACAATTGTTAGGATGTGTTTTATGTTGAGAAAGAGGCATGCGTGCCTGTAAATCGGGTTGTAAGCTTGTGAAACATTTTTTATGTTGAGAAATAGACTCAAGAGCCTTGTGAGGGATGTTGTGAGAATTCTTGGAGTAGCTGGGAGGTTTTATAGTCAACCAGATGTACTTGATCCCTGGAGGGAAGCGGGAAGGCCCGAGGGACTATGTGCAGTGAAGGGGATCTCATTCCTTGGGTTGTGGAAGTTGTGGGAAATAGATTAGAACCTGTGTTTTGGGGCTGCGGGTGTGGAGAGTGGATAGACATTGGGCCCAATATCCTTTTGGACTCATAGCCTCAGCTCGTGGGTGGCTAGCTACTGAGAGAAAATGAAAAAAATTCCTATGGCTGGGAGGTTCACCCTTCGTATGCAACCAGTTGGTTAGCTATTAAAAAATATGTTTTATGTTGTGTTTATTATTATATTATGTTGTGTAAATGGTTTATATGAATGTTGCGTGTTTGTTGGTTGCTTGAGCAGTTGCATTCATGTTTTAATATATTTTTTTAGATACATTTAGAAGTGTGGTATCAATAAAATGGTTAAATATGTGTGTGATATGTAGCTGGTAAGCTGCATGAAATTAATTTGCAGTAAATCTTAGTAAGTTAATGAGTTTCCACATGTAATTTTGCTCATCTAGGTGTTGGGTATGATAAAAAATGGTATCAGATCTATTGGCTCAACATTGGACCCATATGGGCCAAGAATCAATGCAAATTTGAGTAAATTCGTTGTTGCATACTTTGGTCTGTGTGAAATTCAGAAAAATCGAGAGAAAATCAAAGTTAAATCCCCAAATTCATGGTCAAGATTAATGTTACAATGAATCAGAATTGTTTAATAAGTTTAATGGAACCAACATGCAAAGTTGCAAGGCTGGGTTCAACTTGGAATGGTCGAATTTCGCATTTTAATGGTCATTGTAGAATTATAGACAGTTTGTTAAACCGACGACCAAGATCACATTTGATCATGAGATCAACGAATGAGATTAACTTAGATAAATTTAAAAAATTGTAAGGTTTCGGCTGTTAGGAAGGTCAAACAAATAAATGGTCAAGATTCAATTTCAATGGTTGAAAGTTGATTGTGCTCAAAATTTTCTAAGTGTTGGACTTCATCGAAAGATTTCGTCGATGATCGATGGTCAGATCGATGATATTTGTGGAGGGTTTGAAATTTTCCATTTGAACTCATTGATGGTCAACGATTGAATCAGTGAGTTTGGAGAATAGTTGATTTCAGCCAAAATAATTCTTCGATTGTCGGCGATCGATGGTCGGGGATCGACAGATTTTGGCCAAATTTTCTAAGTGTCAAAGTTCACCAATGAAACTTGTCGATGAACGATGGTCGAGGATCGACAGGATTTGATGAAAGTTTCATGCATCCAAAGAGGATCGTTGATCATTGATGGTCGATGGTTGGGGATCGACAAAATCTTGCGAAGGCTTCATGCATCGAGGGGGACTATTAATCGTTGATGACCGATGAATCGAGGATCGACAAATTGTGATGAGAGTTTTCATTTATCTAAGAGAAGTGGTCAATCATCGATGAATGAAAAGAGGATCATGAAATCAACATCCACATGTCATTCCATGTCACCCAAGTTGACACCTCAGGATGACATGTCATGCCGCATCAGTATCCACATCAACAATTGCCACGTCAACTTAGAAGTGGTCAATGGACGATGGTCAAGTTGGCCGATTTGGGGAAGTGTTTTCGACAGTCATTAGGGATCCTCGATCACCGATGGGTTGATGTTCGAGTGTGGGCCAAATTATTGAGGGGTTTTCATTTGTCAATGAGGATTGCCGACGACCGACGACAGAATCAACCGATTTAGAGTTGTGCACAAATCGATCGCCAGGGAGTTGGGCCTATGGTTGACGGACGGGTAGACAATTTGGAGAATGAGTTGTGCATGCCCAAAGGATAATGTCAGTCACCAATGGATCACATATCAACAAATAAAATTCCATGTGATTTGAGATCAATGGTTCATATTTAAAGGCTTGTTACAACAATAAAACAATCAATTTTATGTAAATTGTTTTGGATTTTTCATATTTTTGAAGGTTATTAACTTGAAGGGCATTTTTGAGGTCCTAAACGACGTTTTTAGCCAATGAAAACCCATGATTTTAAATTGTACTAAGAATATATATCTAAATCTCAAATAAAATAACTCGGAGAGAGCTATCCAATGAGCTAAACGGTTCACAAAATAGAGCTCGTACGAGGAAGTTACAACCAAAATAGTGAGGGTAAAATTTTGGCACCAAAGTTACTTTTGGATGGCATAACTCCATGCTCAGAAGTCCGTTTGGGGAACAAGAGTAGTCGATGGAAATATTATGAAGCATAGAACATATCCATGGATCCATATTTAATATTTGTGTATTTAAAAATGTGCAGGAAGAGAAATAAGACACATGTAACATACATGGATAAATTAGGTAAAACTATCAAAACTTCTCTGGACCATAACTTTCAACTTAGATCTCGGATTTGAGAAAACAAATGGTTTTTGTAAATGTATTGAGGATTGGAATACATATGTCAACCTATAATTTGTAATTGGATGTTACATTTTCTCATAAAGTGATAAAAGAGATTTGTTTAGCACAAAAAGGGTGGAAATTGCAACTTGTAAATGTTGTAACTTTTTTCTTAGAACCCAATTTGAGGCATGAGTAAAACCATTGGAAGGATAATGGATATCAGAATCCAAGTATACACTCAAAATTTATATTTGAGTTGAATGATTCTCAACAAATCATAAAGAAGTTTTCTGGTGAACTTGAAGGACACCATTAAGCAGAATGCGAATTTCAGGAAGACATAACTCTTGGTTCATACATTAGATTGAAGCATGAGTATGATATTTGGAAAGGTAATCCAGGAGAAAATATAAAAAAAATTCTAATTTATCTAGGTAAGCATCAATTTTCTCCATAAATTTGCAGGAGAAAGTGGAATTGGATTCCATGAACCGTGTAACCACTCAATGTGAATATTTTTCCAAGTAATGTCAAAGTTTGGAGAAACTTTCCCATCAATTAGAGCTACATGCCAGGGGTGATTTCTAGGTAAGGAAGAGTATTGGAACCCATGATGGTGCCTATCCATAAGTAAAGAGGCACACTCGAGGTGAAGAAACCTAGCAATGGGAAAATGGTGGTTGATCTTGTTAACAAGGAATTGTCAATAAGCATAAGAGAATTGTGTAGAGAGTGTTGTATGAAAGGGATTTATAGCAAGAGGATAAGATTATGAAATTGATCATTGTGTGGGTCTATTCTAGATTAGTTCTAGGGTCCATTATTTAGGGAACCAGGTCAATCTTGTATAGTTGACTAAAGCATCAAAGAGATGCAAAAGGGAAGTGCAAGGCCACCGAGCAGGTGATGCAAGGTTGAAAAAGGTCTAAAGAAGAGAAGAGGAATATTAATATTCAGATGCTATAATATTCTAAATTGATCGCAAAGGAAAATTCAATATATATTCTCAAATAAATCATGAATCTAGTAGGTGAAGAATATCATTTCATTCACAAGGAGTTAAGAAGGACCCCATATCCTTGAAGATAGAAATATAGTGAAGCCTTCAAGATTGATGCAAGAGAAGGAAAAGAGGATGGAATAATATGATATGTGACTCATGAGTGGATGAGTCATATCTATATGCAAGCATAAGAATGTAGGAAGAAGGAATTGTTAGACATAATCTAGCAACTTTTGTCTAAAAGTATACAAAGCAAGAAGGTTGTCTCCATTATCAGAATGTGTAACAAAAGTAGGGTACAAGTGAAAATTGAGGAGTGTATCATTCCATTTGGAAAAGAGTGGTATTGAGTGGCCAAGTAGTTATTCAAGATGAATTACTCAATGGAGTGAAGTGAGGTATTTAAAATTGAGACAAGCCATGGATGGAAAAGAGTATTAGAAAGGTGACATAATTTGTTTTTCATAATGTTGAAATGTCAATCAATTATAATGGTGTTTCAAGACCAGTGTTGTCAAGGAAATGGAAGTGGATAATTAGATTGTAATGTTAATATTCAACTATAATAGTGCATGTTACAACACTATGGATATTAATAATTATAGCCCAAAAAATGCTGGGACAATTTTCCTTTACATAAAGGAAGCAATTGTGATATGACAACGGTAATGGATCTAGTGGCTGGGAATGCAGAATGGCCAAGTGGGGGATTGAATAGAAGGCTTAGAATAGGGGCCAATGGTGAAAAATTAAGAATAATGATAGTGCACATGGGCAGTGAGGTTCTATAGTAATTCAGAGACAACCATCTACATCAACAACCAAATAATTAAATTAAATATTCTTCATATGTCCATCTACATCAACAACCAAATAATTAAATTAAATATGAAATAGATATGTACTTAAATGCTGATAAAATTGACTACGGGATGATATAATAAAGATAGAATGTACGTACATGAAATAGGCATGATAATATTAATGATTAATGCATATTGATTTGCATTGGTGCATTGGTGCATGTAGGCATGCTTGAAAATGTATATGGAATGAGTGTATACTAAGAGTAGTTCATATATATATATATATATATATATATATATGAAGGATGATGTTATAATATTGAATAAAATAATATGGATTATGTGATTCCAGGGAAAATGATTATAGCATTGATGATATTGTTGCTTATGCATTTATCCACATGAAGACAAAGGATGATGGTAAGATGTTGATAAAAGGTTGGTGAGAGGAGACTAAGATCTTCTACAAAGTACTAGTTGATCAGGTAGCATCACATAAGGAAATAACAACCATGCAGGTATACACTTCAGGTTGCTTATGATGCATAACTACGGAAAGGGAATTGAGGTAAGAATTCCCTCAGTTAAAGTTCAATATTTGGATTGATATAAAGACACGAGGACTTGAGTATGCAAACATTTTTTGTTGTTTGAATGAATTTATGAGAAATTTAATTGCATATTGTGTTATGATGGTTATGATATCATGAACAAGACAAGAAAGGAAACATACTTCTGCGGTGGCCATGTGTGAGCATGTGTTGAGGCATTGACACATTGGTTTTATTTATTGGTAATGTTTGACTACATTATGAAAAGTTTGGGTGCTAGTAATGCATATGTGAGGAATGATGTTTTAATTCCATTTAATATGAATAATAGTTGGAAGTGATGGAATTTTTAGATTAGTATTATTCGTCAAATCACTTCATGGACCAAATGAATACGTTGCAATGAATGATGGTTTCATTCTAGATAGTATCATTAGTGGTTGAACTCCATTTTTTCATGTGAATAATGACTAGAAATGATTGAATTGCTTGTAAATTGCAATTTTGAGATCATTTTATGAATTGCTAAAATTATGCATGAGTGCTAACAATCTTGCTTGGCTGCAAGAAAGATGAGAAATTGTAGGAAGATTGGTATTGGATATGGAAGCGATGTAAGCCCATAAAGAATACCTATATCTATAGCTGCAAGAGCCAAACAAAATGAGCATAAAACTCATGCATGAAAACTTATTTACCTATATAAAGTAGATTTCAGAAATTAATGATCGCAAATTGTTATAATATGCTAACAATCTATTTGGATGAATTAAAGTGAGAAAAATTGCAGGAAGAATGGTATTAGATATGGAAACAGTCTAAACCCATAAGGAAGACCAATTCCTGTTGTTGCAAGAGACAAACGTTTTGAGAAGAAAAATTGTGCTTGGGAAACTTAGTTTTCCTATATGTAAAACCAATTTGGAAATTAATATGTAAAATTGTTATGATGATATCTCATGATGATTGTATGCATGTGATACAGATGAGATGATGGATATTAAGTATGGAAATCTTGGAAATGAGGCTACTTCTATGACACTAGAACCCTATGATTTCTACAAGTTACAAATTTCCAGTGAAAAATATGGCAGTGAGTTGGCGCTCCCCTTATGCAATAACACCTTGGAAAATGATGGATTGCTCGAGGGAATATGTAGCAGTGAAGGGGATACCTAAGCTTGGAGGGTGAGAATGGAAAGGGGGAGGGAAATCAATAATGGATATGACATGGTGGTTGGAATCATAAGGGCATGTCAGGAAAATAAAAATGAGATAAATTCTTGATGTGGCTACTTGTGAAATAAAGAAACAACCATATGAATACATGATTGTAATCATTGAGTTAATTATGTTGAAAGATGGGTTGATTGTTCTTCAGTGTGTTTTTTGTTTTCCCTTATTCCTTAATGCTTGTTATACTTGAATGACATATCTGCATCTATGTTGTTATGGGTCTGAATGCTCTGGTGTGTCTTCTTAGTCGTCGCTATGTATGGTTAAGTTGATTGTGTTATGTTTTAATTCTTATGGGAAGTTGCATGATATTGTATGTTGTGATTGTGTATTTTATTTCCACTAGATCTTTGTTAAGATGTTGTGAAGGAGGCATAATTGCAACTATTTGAAAGTTGGAGATTCCATTATCACAATTGGAGTTTCTGGAGCCACAACTCAGAGACTTCATGTCCAACCTAGCACTAGAACCATGGAAGGGAAGTGGTATAGCCTAAAGGACTGCAGTGCATAGAAGGGATACACCTCCTTGGGTTGTACAGGTTGACGGGAATGAGATTTTTTTGGTTGGAATTGTTGCGAGAATCGATAAAGTATAAAATACATTGTAGATGGAGTTCCTGGAGCCACAACTCAGAGACTTCATGTCTGACCTTGTACTGGAACCCTAGAAAGGAAGTGGTACATCCTGAAGGACTATAGTGCAGAGAAGGGGAACACTTCCTTGGGTTGTATAGGTTGAGGGGAATGAGAATTTGTTGGTTGGAATTTTTGTGGGAACCAAAAAAGCGTGAAGAGTATTATAGCTAGAGTGAGAGAAGAGAGGTGCATGCCACAAATATTGGGAAACTGCTGCTTGCAATTACTGCCAGAATGATGAATTGTGTAATTATCTTACGCAGTTTGGTGCCATGGTGCCTATGTACCTATGATTTTCATCCAAATTTCTTATGTATTTTTTTTTAAAGTATAGTTCCTATGTGATCTGTGGCTGACGATCCTATATATTGATTTATGGTCAGGGAACCAGAATTGTAAGATGAAAGTACACCTATAAGGTGTTGTGCACTAAGGACAGTGCAAAAATAAGGGGGACAGGGTGTAAAATCCCCAGTTTCAATCCCTGTGAATTAGAATGTAATTGTATAAATTTTATTGAGGATGGTGAGTCGATGTGTTGGGGTGAAGAGCTCGTATTGGTTTAATATAGCCGGGGGATAAATGGTATGTTATGTGCATTGAAGTAATTAGTAAAAATAGTAATCACTGGCTGTGATACGAAATGGATGAAGAATGATGGGGGGATATTCTTCCACAAGAGAGAGGGGGTCTAAGGGGGGATTATTCATGGGTATGAATCCAACCCACATTCATGAATTATTATTATCATTGTGTATAACCTTCTAATTGTTGTTGGGTGTTCCCAAAGACAATCATTTAACTCATGTAAGAGGGTGGGTGTGAGGGGTCACATCCCATAATTATTGGAGAGCATGGAAATGGGTACAATAATCTTGGGGAAGAGTGTTAGTCAATTCAATCAAGAAAAGGGAGGAAATTTGTATGGCCAAGGGTGCAATTTTTAGATAGTCACATTTTTGGATGGAAGGCAGTTTTTACTTGCAGATTTTGGATATAAAGAGAGGAGACGAGTGTTGGGAAGAGAACCAACCATGTTGGGCTTCAAGGAAACCATTGTTGGGATGTGTTTTATGTTGAGAAAGAGGCATGTGTGCCTATAAATCGAGTTGTAATCTTGTGAAGTGTTTTTATGTTGAGAAATAGAATCAAGATCCTTGTGAGGGATGTTGTGAGCATTCCTGAAGTAGATCGAAGGTTTAATAGTCAACTAGATGCAATTGAGTCCTGGAGGGAAGTGGGAAGGATAGAGGGATTATGTGAAATGAATGGGGATTCCATTCCTTGGGTTGTACAGGCTGTGGGAAATATATTGGAACCTAGGTTTTGAGGCTGCAGGTGTGGAGAGTGGATAACCAGAGGGTCAGATCTCCTTGTGGAATCATAACCTCATCTTGGGGGTGGCTTATTGCTGATATAAAATGAAAAATAATTCCTATGGCTGGGAGGTTCATCCTTCTGATGCAGTGGCATTGTAGGCAAGCCAAAAAAGAAAGTGCAAAGGTGAAAGACATCTGGAATTACATCGATGCACGTTTCAAGCACATTTTGAATTTCAAAGGATAAAGCACTAATGAAATATCTAAAGATATGTATTTGCATTTATGTTTTGGAGATTGTAAACAGATCATGAGCATCGCTCTCATCTATCAGATATGGAGGCATTTAAGTGTAATGAATGTAAAGTAGGTACCTTTAATTTCGATTAGATAGCTAGAGCTACAAGAGGGAAAACTCTAGAAAGCTCCCTTGTAGGAATTGTATTGTAGGAATAATTCTCATTGTAAGTAGTAGAGCTGTAGAGAGCGAGAGCATAGAGGAAGAACAAGGATTATAGGATTGTATAAGAAGGTAGTTGTTTCTATTGAAACCATGTAATGAGCAGTAGAATTAATATAGCAATGCTTTGATTTCACTTCATGGTGTTGTGGTGGTTGTTATTTACATCTATTTTAATGGTATGTTTACAGTTTTTCTTATGTTCTCTATTACACATTTGTTTCAATGCTATGTGTGTATGCTTGTGTTTTCATGTTGAATGTATGAAATCTGTGAGGAGAGAAGTATGAGTTTCAATTGTTTCTCTTCCCGAGAAATCCTACAAGGAATGCAGTGAGAGTCCGCAAGAGTGAGTTGACGAAGTTATGAGTTTTATCTCAGAAAATCTCAGGAGGGATTCAATTGTTCCTTATACCAGTAGAATTGCAGGTGTAGCACAAGAGCCGTGCAAGGTGTGCGTAGGCTAGAGAGAGTCTTAGAATTTTCCAAACAAGGAGAAAGGTTGAAGAATTTCTGTTGCAGAGAAGCGCGCAAAGTTGAAGAGTGAAATAACCAAGGGTTATTGTGAGTGCCACAAGGTGTGCGTGTAGGGATTCCTTAGATTCTAGGAGTTATATTGAAAGTCCAAATTTAGAAGGGTTAGAACCTTTGAAGTGTTCAAAGAAAGAATGAGTTCTAGAGTCACCTCGCAGAACTTAAGGTCAGAAGAAAAGACGCCAATGTAATTGGGTAGAAGTCTTCGGGGAATTCAAATGGACGATTGAATTTTTCAGAGGGAGGATCACCGAAGTCCCGTGGACCATTGGATCTTGCAGAACATTGGGGAGATTAAGGCTGCGTGTCTTTCAACACTCATAATGTTAGGAGTAATAGTATCCATTGGATATGGATCAACGAGAGTCATTGATCTTGCATTCAAAATTCGTCGTTTCGGAACTCAGGGTGTGGAAGAAGTTGTGACTTGGAGTCGAGAGTTGTGAAGTCCCGATTTGCAAAGTCCCGATCGAATCAGGACTGTCATATCATGAGGAGCTCAGAGCCATTGATAATGATGAGGAGTCACCACAATTTTAGTCACTAGTGAAGGGTGTTGCTGCATTTCAAATCGTCGATAAGCAACATTCCGAAGTGCTGAAATATTTGGGTCCCAGGTTTTATACATAGGTCACATTAGGAAAAGTCAAGGGATAAGTCAAAGAGTCGTTAGCCTTTTGGGGTTTTGGGGATTGACGAGCCAGAGGGACTCACATCAGTGATCGTGAAGTTGAAAAACCCGAAATACTTTTCGGGTGAAGATTGTGGTCATGTCTGCTGGTCACGT